>JAEANM010027854.1:0-10469 GCA_017656035.1 Myanophis thanlyinensis
ATAAATTAATTAAAATATTTTTTTAAAAAAGGTCCTAAAATCAGCTGCTGTGTGATGGCCTGCTTAATGACTTGCATGACATGACCATAATTGCGGGTTCAGTTGTGTTCGTAAGTCAAAGACTACATGCATTTGCAAATATCTCCTAGAATATGACTGTGAGGCTGCCTTTCTCCTGTGAAATCATGCCTTCAAATTTATCTTTTATTTTTATTGTGTTAATTTAATAGCTGAGTGCAAAAGAAAGAGAATGGGCAGAAATGAGCAAAAAGAGATTTATAACGGTAAATTATACAGCTGTATTGTATAAGCAAAAACATGTTTTATTCAAGGTTTTTGGCTCCTGCACTCTAAGATAACTCAGCTGACAGCTAAATCTTGACAAGGACAATGAAACAATTGTCTGCTGTTTCCTAATTTACTATTCTTTTTCAACTTTCCTTCTTCCCTTGATCTCCCCAGGTGAAATGTTGGATGGTTAAGATCCTCAGGAAAAGCACTTGGATTAACACAAATGTATGCCATGTATATTATTTAAACATATTTACAAAGAATAATATTTGTATATAAATATAAGTATAAAAATATAAACATATTTAATAGTAATACCCACCTAATTAACTTGACAGGTGCCACAAGACCATTTGAGACTGATATTATCACTTCAAAGTTACTGAGTACATTTCAGACTTAAGGCTATAAGACACATAGACACACACCACACAAACACACACCTTATGAAAAAATTGGGTACTATATTGGATCCATAATCCCCTCTCTAGACCGAAGACCCATTTCCAGCATTGCTCCTCCAGATGTTTTACAGAAGCTCAAAAACAGAAGAAAAAGAAAAGGGCTACACTACACTAGCTTCAAGGAAGAACAGCTTCCATTTACATTTTTTTTTTACTTTACAATCCACAGTAAGCCACATCTAAATATGTGCAGCGTGGTTTGTAAAGTTTATAACGCCAAAGGTTAAGGCAGAAGGAAGAGCTTTGCAAGATCTTCTGCAGTCTACAGACAAAACAAAATGTTTTAAATCATTCTAATAAATAAATATTGCAGCACCCTTGTTTGGGCCTTTCATTAATCGGTAAGGTTTTGATTATATCACAAATCTCAGAGCAAGGTCTAATCTATAAGGAAGGAGGCAGATGGCTGGGTGTTTGGGGGTGGGTGGGTATTATAAATTAAAAAGCTCACAAGGGCAAAGTAGAGTATCCATCAATTGACTGGCTGGCTGCAAGGAACGGGAGGAAAAGACAATGCGCTATTCATTTGGGCACCATTTCTATTCTCGCCTTCCGATAAATACGGTTGTAAGCAAAGAGGTGGAAAAGAGATGACTGACACAGGTTTTCTGAATTCATTGATGGAAGAAACGGTTCTCTAATAAGGCCTCCCTAATTCAAGAGAATTCACCAATATTCTATGTTGTGTTTTCCTGAGGGGACGGTGCCTCTGCATTACATACTCAAGATCTTCAGCTATTTGCTACTATTGGGTTAAAAAGGCCTCTCCTTGTTGTGTTTGGAGTATGTTTCTTTGGACTGATTTCTTCCAGATCTACATTCCATCCCCTTGACTCATCACCGACTTGGGGGTGAAGGACACCATCCCTTTGCAGGGACAGAGGAAAGCCAAACCATCAAGTTTTCAGGAACACCATGAACTGGGATTGACTACTATAACAACTCTCTTACAGGCAAGTGCATCAAAGCTAAGGAATGACGCTTGCCCGCCCTGCTTCTGAAAATCTTCATCCAAAACAATATCAAGATATGGCTCCCTGAGGTGAAGCTCTTTTTCTACTTGTTTGCCAAAGATCCATAAAGCCTACTCCCTTCCTTGCCTTTGGGTCTATAGCAGGGGTGGGCAATTAATTTTCCCAAGGGGAGACTGGAATTGTCGTGGAAAGGCGAACCAATAGGCTTGTGCATAAGCGTGCCCATACTGTATGTAAACTGGGGGGGGTGGGAGGAAGCGGTTGCCTTCAAAATAAAAGCAATGTAGTGCATGCATAGTGTACACCTATTTACATTTGATTTCTAATTTCCAATTACCTTGGCGGGCCAGACAAGGACAGTCAAAGGCCCAGATGTGGCCGGGAGGGGGAAGGGGGGGCTGTAAAAGAGTCTTCCTTATTCTTTAAAAACCAAGTGTTTCCTGCAAATTGCAAACTTCCCACGTAAAATATTGACTACAGTAATCAAAATTAGAAAAGCTAATTTCAAGAAAGACATTAGAAAAGAAATCCAGTTTGAGGTAGCGGTTAAGGCATCCGTCTAGATTAGAACCTGAGTGACTATGGGTTCTAATCCCACTTTAGGCACAAAGCTGGCTGGGTGATCCTGGGCCAGTCATTTTCTCTCAATCCTAGGAAGGAAGCAGTCTTTCTGCTGAAATCTTGCCAAAAACACCATACTTATCCAGACTATCAAGAATCAAGACTGACTCGCAGCCATAAATCAATTCAAGAAACCTCTACAGTGAAGCATTCTTTGATCTACTGTATGTTAGCTATAGGGAGAAAAGAAGAATGGGAGAACAAACTGGTTTTTAAGGAAGACTAACCCTAACCACATCAATTAAACTTCTGAAGGCACGGTAACAAGTAATGAAGGAGTTCAGAAAGAAAAGACAAATCCTAATTCCATCTATCATTATTATTTTACAGTGGTACCTTACTACTTATCGTTAGTTAGTTCCAGGGAACACAATGAGTACCAAAAATGATGAGCACCAAACAATTTTTTCCCATAAGAAATAATGTAGTCAGTCACAAGGCAGCTGAAAATGACACACAAGTTCTAGCGGGTGTGTTGAGTACCGCACAAACTTTTTGCATCAAAGTGCGCAGAGGACCAAATTCAATGAGTTTCAAAGTAATTGAATACCAAGGCACCACTCACTGCATTTGGACTTTGTCTTTGGTTTGAGTTTATAATTTAGTTTTTAAAATGTAGCACGTTGCCGATAATCTTTTGGAACTAGAGTGGGTGGGTTACAAATGCTGTTTACAATGTGTAAGAAAATAAATAATTCATCTAAGGCATGGACAGGGAGACAAGCAAATGCTAACATGGGATTCTTTCATATTGTGTGCCCTTCATCTCTCTCTGTGCTTCCTCTTCTAGGGAGCCACGCAAACAAAGCAAAGCCCAATAGCAAAACACTATATCTTCACTCTCCCCATATCTTTAACAAAACTAGGGTTAGAATTAACTCTGATCCTTAACCATAGATGGTTAGATTAACAAAAGGCAATATTGTAAAGTTACAGCAGTGGAAGAAAACCCAGCAAAGACAATATTTTATTCCTTGTTTACTTCCTGCAGCCATTCTGTTCTTCCTGCTTTCCTAATATTAATTTATATTTATTTATTTGGTGTCTTCAAGCTAGCATCGACTACTAGCAACTGCCTGGACTAGCTTCCTTGGCAAAAAAAAATTATATGAGCTTTAGCATTGCTCTTTTTCTAGGGTTGAAAAAGATTGACTGGCCCAGGTGGCTCAGTTTGCTCTATGCCTCAAGGCGCAACTCACAGTTTCTCACTGTCTCGACTCTAACCGGATCCCCCTCGACCATTACACCAACCTGAATCTGAAGTTTCAGCTAGCAAGGTTTCCCCAGAATAGGAAATTTTAGTTGCATGGAAATTAAAACATAAATCTGCTACTAGTTGGAAACTGCTCCTAATCCTGCAAAACTTTAAAATGAACACATGAAAACTTAAGAACTTCTTTCCTCTCCTTCCCATTCTTTTAAAATTCACTATCTATAAGTTATTTTCTTGGCAGACACTGATAAAGACTTCTTTAGAAGCATAAATGTACATACCACTTCCTGTAGTCAGTGGTATAATAGAAACTTTGTTTCTATTTTACCTTCTAAACCAAAATCTATGTTATTACATATGCATGTGAGTACAGAAAATATGAAGACCATATTTAATGCTACATCCACAGAATATTTCACTTTATATTAAATACAGACAACATAAACAAAATTTCCATTTAGTGCTTAAAAATACTTGATAACGTAGTAACCTGGTTATGTAGGTTAATATTTAAAGTCCTCTCCCCCCAAAAAGCATACTCTATTTAGTTCCAAATTAATAGAATAAAACAGCTATTTCACACTGGCACCTTGCTTTGCAATTCCTCCAGCAGGCAATGGCACTTTCCAGGTCAGCAATAAAGCAACTGAATATATTTTCTTATTGGTTATCTGCATAATGCTGTTTTCCTACTGGGATTGCATAATTATATGGCACAGCTCTGCATCTGGAGCAGCAGAGTTGGTAAAAGTATGTGTGTGTCTGTGTAAATATTTATCACACCTCTCTGGGTGTGAATATAGGAACTAAAAAAAGTTTATTGCCAAGTTGCCTGAACTCTCTAATTAAACTTTAAGTTAAGTAGGTTAGATTTCATCAGCCTGATGCCATCCAAATACATTGTACTTCAACTTCCATAAACTCTTAAAGCAGCATGGCCAATGATGTGGAGTATAATGGGATTAATCAATACAGATGGAGGTCATCCCATTGGACAAGGTAATACTCCATAACCCAAGAATATAGCCTTCCACATATTTATCCATAGTGATTTTCCAAGTAATTACATCATAAAACTCAAGTCAGGGTCAATAAAATGTCAAAAAAACAATGACAACCCAGCTTCAGTAAAAGGAGGAAAAATGGCCCAGCAAATGATGACCAGAACTTTACAATTAGCAAAAGTGAATTCAAATTTCCATTGGCCTCTGGTTTCAAAGAAGCAGCACTACAAGGAAGGCCAACTCATCTACATACAGAAAGGTCTGCTGAGCAGTTTCCTTGAATTATTCAGCTTGGGAAAAATTAAAGGGAAAAAAACCCTCTTAACATCTTCCTGATAACTCCTTATCTCTAATCTAAAGCTTTGCAAATTGTGATGTGCTGATTGATATATCCCTATTGTCTCAGCAATTTCCTACATAAAAATTAAACCAAGAAATACGATTTTTGTGCAAAAAAACCATGGTGTTATTTTATTTTTAGGAATGCTGACAACCACCTGGTAAGATACCAGGGCACATTCAGACACCAGCTCTGTTAGAAAAGGACAACTGCTGTTGAATTTAGTCTCTGACTCAATGTTTCTCAACCTTGGTCCCTCTCAGATGTGTATGTGAGGACTTCAACTCCCAGAATTCCCCAGCCAGCGGTTGTAGAGTTGCTGGCTGGGAAATTCTGGGAGTTGAAGTCCAAACATCTGAAACACGGCTCTAATCTGGGATACCCACACAAATGTAAATATCCTCAAACTGTTGCGTCTGAATTCAGGGGGAAATCTCTTTTTTCTATTCTGTCCCGACGCGGCACAGTCTTTGAAGCCTTTTCCTAGCCCAGCAATTTGCATGGAATGGGACCCGAAAGACACAAGCCAGTTTTCCGAAGCAGCCGCCGCGACCCTCTCCTCTTCCGGGCCTTTAGGCAAAATTTCCCCACGCAACAACTCCCCGGTCGACAACTGCAAAACCCTTTTCCACGATCGGGGCAAAATGTGGAAACCGTGCCTTGCATTTCAAACCAACCACAATGAAATGGGAGATATGCTAGACCCAAAGAGAGACCTGGAGACAGAAAGAGACCCCCAGAAGACTACGATGTTTTTAAAAGCAGCTCAAAAAACACACACACATAAACACACACACAGAGAGAGACACACACACACCCCTTCGGCTTGGCAAACAGCCGACCTACCATGTCTCCAATCGGGAGGGAGAGCTGGCCGGGTCTGGCTCGGACGTTGCTGCTTTCCCAAAAGAATGATTATATATTGTAAAAGGGGGGAGGGGGAGGGGCTAGAAAAACCCCTGGGGCCGGGAGGGGGAGGGGGAGGGGGAAGGGAGGGAGACCAGCCGCCACTCCACCAGCATCAAAGGCGGAAAAAGAGGGTTACATTGTAGCCATTTTAACGCGGTCACAGCTGTCGCGAGATCGGAAGTGCGGGGGAGAGAAAGGAAGGGAGGGGCTGGGGCATTTCGAAGGGGAGGGAGCCCGCGTTAGAGGCTTTCCCCAGCGGTGCGAGAGAGAGGGAGGGCGGGGGAAAACAGAGACAGACAGAAAAGTGACACAGAGGGGGAGATAGAGAGATGGGGGAGAGGGAGAGAGAGACAGAGGGGAGAGACAGAGAGGAGGGGGGAGAGGGGGAGGGACAGGGACAGATGGGGAGAGGGAGAGGGAGAGACAGGAGTGGGGACGGGGAGAGGAGGAGGGACAGGGAGAGAGGGATGAGAGAGACAGAGAGAGGGGTAGGGAGGAGGGGGACCGGGAGAGACAGAGGGGAGAAGACAGAGATGGGAGAGGGAGGGACTGGGAGAGAGACAGGAGAGAGGGAGAGAGACGGGGGAGGGGGGAGAGGAGGAGGGACAGGGAGAGAGGGATGAGTGACAGAGACGGAGGGGAGAGGGGGAGAGACAGAGGGGAGAAGGGGAGAGAGAGACAGTGAGATGGGAGAGGGGGGGTGGGAGAGAGACAGGAGAGAGGGAGAGAGAAAGAGTGATGGGGGAGAGTGAATGATGGGGGGGGCAGGGAGAGAGACAGAGACAGCTGGCAGGGAAGCAAAGGGGCATCACCAGAAGCTGAGTTTTTAAGAATGAAGCTTCTTATAAGCCTCCCTTGGCACGTCCTAAATACGCTTTGCTCAAACTTGGCAAAGTAGGTAAACTCCACACAGCCTACGAACACGCTCCACAATCTCAGAAGCAGGCAGGCACGCAAGAAAGGCATGTAAGAATCCATGAACTTCCACAGTGGGGAACAGAGATTAGGATAAAAGTTCAACCACTGAATGTCTATGTTTATTCTCAGTCATCCAGGTCATAGTTGTCCCAAAGGTGCTTTTATCAAGAGGCAACTGGACTTCCTTTGTTTTTCCTTGAAGACGTTTCGCTTCTCACCCAAGAAGCTTCTTCAGCTCTGACTGGATGGTGGGGAATGGAAGGATTTATATTCCTTGTAGACAGCTGGTCATTTGCATCCTTTTAGAGTGCAACATCCTGCAGAAAGCACAGCTCCACAACACAGTCCTTCCAGCAGTTCCAAGAAGGCTCCACACCCATTTGCACTACTGGGTGACCCTGAGGACACAGATTAAACCTCCAAGTGCCCTCAATGACTTTCTAAAAGAACGCCCAGCTGTCTTCAAGAAATAGAAATCCGTCAATTCCTCACCATCCTGTCAGAGCTGAAGAAGCTTCTTGGATGAGAAGCGAATAGCCTTCAAGGAAAAACAAGCAAGTCCAGTTGCATCTTGAAAAAGCATCTTTGGGATTTAATCACTGAAATAACTTTCAAAGTTTATTTATATGTAAAATCATGTTTACAGTAAAGCTGTTATTTTTTTAAATTCAGCTCAGTCGCATCTGTAAGATTCTGCATTTATTTAAAACAAATGCACCTAGATTAATAGACATGGATATGTGTCAATCATTCCTTCTGCTAGTAAACATCAGAGAGGTATTCAAAAAACACCCACACGCAAACAAGAAATGGGCAAGTGGACAGACAGCACCGGGGGTCTCCTGTATTCAATGAAAGGATAAAAAAAATGGGAAGCATATAGACCCTGTCCTGCCCTTCCTCTCACCCACCCAGTTCTGTCAAATATTAGTATGTATGAGGGGGCTCTGGAAAACCAGGAAAGTGAAATCTGCAATGGATGGAATGGCATGGCCTGTCAGGGCATAGCTCTTTAAACCCACATCTAAATCAGAACCATCCACACTGCAACAATGTAAGTCTGATTTGCATACAGGCAAAACCTTCAAACCTGGTTTTAATACAGTTGCATAATGCACAGGCTTATCATGTATCGATACGAAGAATAAAAATCTTTCCTGTTTGAAACTACTAATGTATTCAAACCTACATACCCAACCACAAAAACCCACGGCCGTATCCCAGCAGCTGCAGATATAAAAACAGCCGCTTCACCAGTTCATATATTTTGCCGAGGAAGCAAAAGAAAGGAATATGTTTAAGGTTCGAACAAAGGAGCTTCAAAGAGCAGATTGGGTAGCTGTGCTTCTCAGCTGCGCTTTGATCGTACCTACCCCACAAATGGAACTCTCTTTCTAAAAATTAGAATCTGAACTTGCTGAATCAGCTGCAACAAAAGGACTGTATAGATTAGATTTCACCCCTCCTCTTCCCTCCCCCCCCATCATTTCAGCTCTCTAATGCCATGAAGAACAAAAGAAAGTGTCCCCCCCCCCCCACACACACACACAAAGGCAGGGAATGGCCAATGGCTTGATATATGCTGTGACAACTGAAATGAAGAGCAGGGAATGGCACTTTCTCTCTCCTTTGGCATTAGCTCATTCATTTTTCACACAAGCTGTGGAGGATAGTAAATCTCCCCCAAAGCTCAAGGATGCAGGTGAAAGGACCTTCCCCAGCACACGCACACGGCTTTTTATGGCATGTTTGCTTCCCTGAGGCCTGCTGGATAAGCTACATTTGGTTTGGTTCACGACACATCAAATAAATCACAGCTAGGTTTCCCTAACATGCTAGAGTGGGCTGTAAGCTATGACTTTGTTCTTCAAATGGCCAAACTCACAAGCCTGGCCAAGCAATCCACACTTGGATTGGCTTGAACCCTGCGTGTGAACCCAGTCATAGTTTGCAACGGCTGTTGAAAGCTTCTTTTTTTTTAAGATGGTTATGGTGCAGCCCCAACTACAGGTAGTCCTCAATTTACAACAGTTCATTTCATAACCATTCAAAGTTACAATGGCACTAAAAATAGTGACTTATGATTGTTTTTCACACTTACGACCATTACAACATCCCCATGGCCACAAGATCAGAATTCAGACGCTTGGCAACTGGCTCACATTTATGACGGTCGCAGTGTCCCGGGGTCATGTGATCCCCTTTTGCAACCTTCTGCCAAGCAAAGTCAATGGGGAAGCCAGATTCACTCAACCACCGTTACTAATGTAACAGCTGCAGCAATTCACTTAACTGCAGCAAGAAAATTCATAAAATGGGGCAAAGTTCACTTAAACAAATGTTTCACTTAGCAACATAAATTTGGGGCTCAATTGCCTTCGTAACTTGAGAACTATCTGTATTTCTTTGTGAGTCTGATAAACTGGATTCCCTATAGGATGGTGATTGTTCCCCAAGCCCACAAATAAAAGTTCTGTGCCCCCACAG
This sequence comes from Myanophis thanlyinensis, assembly GCA_017656035.1. Lineage (NCBI taxonomy): Eukaryota > Metazoa > Chordata > Lepidosauria > Squamata > Homalopsidae > Myanophis > Myanophis thanlyinensis. The sequence continues at coordinate 9,222 of JAEANM010027854.1, forward strand.
AAAACAAGGCCTCTTGAAGATGAAAATATGAATATTCCACTAGCGATACCACCTTCAGATCATGTGTCCATTCCTTTTGTTTTCCTTCAAGATAAGTGAGTTAGAAATAAGTGTCAATACAGATAGTCCTTGATTTACGACCACAAATGAACCCAAAATTTATGTCGTTAAGACATGTGTTGAGTTTTTCCCCCCATTTTACGACTTTTCTTCCACAGTTGTTAACTGAATCACTGCAGTTGATAAGGTAGTAATCTGGTTATTAAGTGAATCTGGCTTCCCCATTGACTTTGCTCAACAGAAGGTTGCAAAACAGAATCACATGACCCCAGGATGCAGCAACGGTCATAAGTATGAACTAGTTGCCAAGCATCTGAATTTTGGTCACATGACTATGGGGATGCTGCAAAGGTGGTAACTGTGAAAAACGGTCATGTCACATGTTTAGGTGCCGCTGTAACTTTGAACGGTCACTAAACCAATTGTTTTAAGTCAAGGACTACCTGTCTATACCTTTTAGCATATGTAGGGATTGTTTATCGCATGCCTTTTCTCAAGGTGGTATGTGTGGTTTCTGCCTTTATTTTGCACCCACAGCAGCCACCCGAAGAGATAAATTGGGTTTAAAGATTATGTGACTGCCACCCAACAAACTCCATGAAGTAAAGTGGGAGCATGAAGAAGTCAGGTTTTGCAACCCACGGTCCAGCATTCTACCCCACCACACTCTTTCCTGCATCTTGGACAACCATGTCTCAAGTTTAGAGGGGCTTCTGTACTTTTCAAACAATTTCTTGATCAGAGCAGCATATAAATGCAATAAATGAAAATAAACGTAAGCCCCTACAGCACTCGTTAAGACAGCCAGTTACAATAGTTTCAAAAAGTAAACTTACTCCCAAATAAGTAAACTGCTTATTTATTCCCAAACGTAGTAAAAAGTAGTTTACAAAAAAGTAAACTACTCCCAAATAAGAGATTGGGAAAAAAACACATTTAATATTGTTGCCCAAAACTATGTGGAAGTCTGCATTTCGTAATAGGAGAGGAGCTCACTTTTCTCTTTTTAAAAGACAAAAATATTCATTTCTCTCTGATATCGCTTAACATCTGAATATAAAATGCAAACATAATTAAAACTGTAAAGTAAGTTTGCTCTGGCACAGTGTTGGAAAGGAGATCAGTTAGCAACAGACGGTTTAATATTTCAAAAAATTATGGACTGTGCAGAAATGGACAGACTAACTT
>JAEANM010027855.1:0-10469 GCA_017656035.1 Myanophis thanlyinensis
CAACGGCTTCGTTGGGGTGGCCCGGGGTGGAAATATACAGTTGAGTGTCATCTGCATATTGATGGAAACTCACCCCAGTATCCACTTTCCTCCAAGGAACGTTTGAAATTCTCTCTCTGAATACATGGAATCATCTCACTTTATGATTATGTAACCATAGAAGAATGTTGGAACCCAGATCCACACACCGTTCTTTATGGCTGGATAGGACATGATCAAAATTCCTTGATCAAGAGCTTCACCCAGTACAGTCATTGGCCTCTGCCTTTACATCCAGGCATTCTACATGTTGCATCTCACTAAAACTTTTTACCTCTTCTGGTTTAATGCAATTTTGCTAAGATATTTAATTTTTTGTCATTACTTGACATCAGGTGTTAATTTTTTCCATGATTCAGGTGTAGGTGGGAAGAATTTATTCAGTTCATGTTTGAAAGCAAATGGAACATATTTAATATTGTACTTTCCAATCAATTTATGAATATGAGTATATTTAGTTATCCTGTGAAAGTCTGATTTCTCCAAGTGATACAACTTTCAGGTTCAAAATTAAATGCTTTCAATCTCATGAAAACTTTTTACCTCTTCTGATTTAATGCAATTTTGCTAAGATATTTAATTTTTTGTCATTACTTGACATCAGGTGTTAATTTTTTCCATGTTTCAAGGGTAGATGGGAAGAATTTATTCAGTTCATGTTTGAAAGCAAATGGAACATATTTAATGTTGCACTTTCCAATCAATATATGAATGTGAATATGAGTATATTCAGTTATCCTGTGAAAGTCTGATTTCTCCAAATGATACAACTTTTAGGTTAAAAATTAAATGCAAAATGGATGTAGTGGGATGAAATATGACAAAAATAGATACACTACTTAAAAACAACACACAGAAATTAATTTTTTCAAAGATAAATGCTTGAAAACCATTCATACCTAACCATTTGCTAGGAAAATTAATATATAAAAGAAATGCACCAAAAGTATATTCTGTCAGATGTGGAAATAGGATGAACGTAAAATAGAAATGGATGAATTCTTCAAGGTCCATTTTTTAATGTCCTGGGTTGACATCTCTGTACAATGCGAAAATCTGAAATTCAAAATTTAAATTAGACTGAATTATACTGTTTTAAGTTCCACTTAATTTCCATGCATATTTGAAATGTTATGTGTGCATATATGTATTTATACACATCCCAGTCCAAATTTCTACCTTTTGGAGAAAGTAGGGTTGCATATATTCTGTGCTGCCCATTTCAACAGCTTGGCACAGATATTTAATAATGCTTGGTGGAGGAAAATATTCTTTTTACTTGTTTCATCTCCAGAAACCTCTACCAGGATTGCAAAACTGTCAGTTATTGTTTTCCTCCTTCCAGAGAATAAGATTATTTTTATTGTGCCTTCTGTTCTTTTTAATTGCCTTTTTCATTATATGTAATATGTAACTGCCAGCTGATAGTTGACCATAAACTGTATACACCCATACACACACACCATTAGTAAATCAACTCAGAAAATGCAAAACCCTTTATCATAAAATAAATCACAGAAGAGTAATGATTTTATTAAGTGTGATAAAATACATTTCCATTTGCATATCATTCGTGGATCTTTGGAGATATTTGAAATTGATCCCATGTATTTCAGAGTACAAACAATACGATATAAGAGTTAGAAATGTCCCCTTACAAAAAAAAAAAAACCCCTTAGATATTATTTTCCCACAAGCAACTAATGTTGTTTTGACCCCCAACTCAATCAGCCAACTCTGCACCTACATGATCCTTCTAGAATTATTTTCTCACCAAAATCATTATCTCAACTAATTAAATATTACCATTTTAAAGGAAAGAGCCTTGGTTTGGACGAAGGCCAGAACAGAGTCCTAGACTTTGTTTGGGCGATATTCATAAAGCCAAACTACATATCTTGTGCAAAATTCTTACAGCTGCTTCTTCTAAAGAAAAAAGGAGTGGGCAGGCAGTGCTATTCCTTCCCTGCCTGCCAGTTTCCTATTGCAACTTCACTCCTACTAGGATGCCTAAAACATATGGTGTCCAAGGAATGTTGGAACTTCCCCAAACGTTGATGTATCTAGAACACCCCTCGGAGGAAAAGTGGAACTTTGATAGGAGAAGGTTAAGTGATTCTCCTCAAGCTTTTTCTCTCTTATAATTTGCACTTGTTTTAGATCTCCTGTACTAAGCAAAAGCAGTTTTATGCATTTTATTACTTAGATTGTAATGGGTCGTGTTATTTGGCCCACATAAAGAGAATTAGTTAGCTCTGAGGTTGAAACCAATGTTTTAACTCCCCCCAAAATTTTTTCTCCAAGACCCAAAGGTCAAGCTTTTGGATGCTGAGGCAGAAGAGAGTATTTAGCTCAGCAATATACTTTTCGATAAACACTAGTTCTGTCCAATCCATATCAATAAAATGTCTAAGAGGAGAAAATGTTACCAGTCATTTGGAAACTTCAGCAGACTGTTTAGAAATATCTTCAGCCTTGGCTGTTTTAATGTACTGTCATCGGCAGTGCTTTTATTTCTCCCCTTTCTGTTTCTTGTTCTTGTTTTAAATCCATTCACAGTGGCAGTGGCAATATAAGAAATATTTGGCAGTGGCAATATAAGAAAAGTCCTATCTGATTAGATCAAAGGTCCATTTAATGTAGCATTGGGCTTCACATCATAGCTAACCATGTGGATTGGCCAGCTACCACTATCCCCACCCCACCCCATTTCTGATAAGAAATGTTTTTTTGTTTTATTACTCCATAATCTGGGGAGACATGCAGCCATTACCTCTGGACAAACCTAAGAGCAACAAAGTCCATTAATTTATATAAGGGCTTAGTTATTTTGAACTGTCCTCTGTATCTTTCATAATCTACCATTTTGAATATTTGGCTTCTTTTGAAGGATCTTAAATGTGTTCCTTGCACAAATGGATAATAAGGTTTTATTTTGCCAAGTTTCAAAACACAAGTATTAGAATCATATTATTTCTCACTAGATTCTAAATATGAGGTAGTCCTCAACTTATGACCATTTGTTTAGTTTGAAGTTACATTAACCCTGAAAAGAGCGACATGACTGTTGCAGCTTCCTCATGGTCACATGATCAAAATTTGGGCACTTGGCAACTGGCATGTATTTATGATAGTTGCCCACTCCTGTGGTCATGTTATCTTTCCCAGTCAGCTTCCAACAAGCAAAGTCAACAGGGAAAGCCAGATAGGCTTAATGACTGCACACTTAACAACCACAATGATTCACTTAACAACTGTGGTAAAAAAGTCATTAAATAGAGCAAAACTCACATAACAGTTGCCTTGTTTAGCAACAGAAATGTTGGGATCAATTGTGGTCATAAATTGAGGACTACCTGTAGTAAGTGAACTGAAGCAACAGTTACTTTCTTTGGGTTGGTTCCAGAATTAAGTTGAGAAGAACTACACATACCGTATTTTGATTGTAAAGAACAGAGATTATTTTGATATTTTCCCATTAATTTCCTCTGTATACCCAAAAATTGGCTCCAGAAACCCTGTTTTGAAGGATCTGGTGACATAATCTTCCTCACTGGATGTGGTATTAGAATTGTTGGACTTAAAAAATGGAGACCAAAGTCAACCTTCAGTCATGGGAACTCACTGGGTGACTGAATCAATCAATCACCATCCCTCTGACCTGTCTATTCCATGGATATTTTCTTGTAATAAAAATTGGAGGAAGGAGTTCTATGTAATATATATCACTTTGATTTTCAGGAAGAAAGGCAAGGTATCAATCTAAACCAAAAAACAAGACAATTTAATTATCTATTAAATATTGTTCCACTCATCTTTTATAATATTCAACATAGAATCTATGATTTTTATCCCATTTTATCTTCAGTATCATCTTTCTAATGTAAGTTATACTATGAAGCAAATATTTCTTCATTTTTTCCCCCTTAAGTGAGTTTTATACTTAAAATTGGGGTTGAAACGAAGTCTAGTCAATGAGTACTCTACATTAGGGATCAGGCAAACATTTGTCTATATATTTAACTTTATAGGAATCCAGTAATTCACTTGATGATGCCATCCTTTTAAGGCCAAGAGGAGCTTTCCCGTTGCTTTCTTGGGCAAATAGCTCTGCCAAAACATCTGTTATAAACGCAATAGGTAGGCTTATTTGCACATCAGAGTAAAAACCACACGCAAACTGCCACATCACTCCAATCTGCAATTCTTCTTTGTACTGTTCAGCAGGTCTTTTAAGAATTATACACATTCTAAAATGTATCAAGAACTGCTCAGGATCAGACTCAAGCTACTCTTGCTCCTCGTTTAATTGACACCATCACATCACCACCTCCTCCCACTACAAAAAGATATTCTGGGAGGGCAGGTTTCTGAGTGGGGGGTGATTTGACAATGGCACCTGATGGATGGTAGTCCAGGGTGATTTTAAACTCAGCAATTCATTCGGAAGGCTTTTTACAGTAGATGGCTGGTCAAAGAAAACAGTTGAAAGACACCAGTGGGAAAATCGGCATGCTGAGTTGACTTTCTCATCTTTTTCTTTGTGTCATGTCGGGAGATGAGCAGAGGAATAATAAACATCTATTCTCATCTGTAAGTGGAACAAACTTTTTGCAAAAGCTTTTTACCCATTGAATGACAAACAAGATTCTTTCATATACGTTATAATGTGAGGTTCCTCTTGTGATTTCTTTTGAAAGAAGCAATCATTGTACATTCTCTCCCCTTGGAGTTTGTTAAATGCTCTAGCACTCTTTTTAGCTTGCCTTTGGCTCTATAAAGCATATCCCTGCTGGGAACCTACAGTATATGAAAAGGGAGGGAGGGAAACTATCCTCATTCCATAAAGTATTTTTTTTTCTAGTTAGAATTCTTATAAGCTTTTTTTTTTTTTTTTTTTTTAAATTGCAGATAAAGAAAATGTGAGTTAAAAATAGAGAAAGACAATTTCCCATTTCTTCCCGCCTGTCACTATGGATGATTTATGAAATCACTCCAAATATAAACCAGTAATACGGTTAAATAATTAAGGAAGCAAATACATTTATAAGTTAAAATGAAGAAATAAGACACTTCAGGTTTGATATGATTGTCTCCGTGGAGGCATATATGATCCTCTATTGTGATGTTATTTTCCTACTTAGGGTTTCTACGCATTTTTAAAAAATATCTACATTTGTAAAAGCTAACTTTTTCATTTTTTCCCCAATATACTCCCCCACCCACCCATCCATGCCCTCTAGCGTCTCAGTGAATAACTGGAATCTCGGAAAGTCTCATTAGTCTCTAGTGTTCTGCTGATAGTGTTGTTTTAATACTTTTTAATAATAACTCCCATTACAAAAGTTTTTATTTGTTTTGATTGTGAGATCTCAAATTAGTTCCTGGATCCTGGACCAAGTTCCTATCATGAACTCTGAAATGGGTTGATAGGACTCCCAAATTAAACTTTGAAAAACAACCAGTTACCAGCAGTGACAATGGCTGGCTGGCATAATGGAATAGGATGGCAAGGATATCTGTAGGGCTGGAAAACCATGGAGGGCTACATTATCCTTCTACATCCTATTGCAGTGAATGGGATGAAAGGAGGAGAGACTGGAAAGAGAAAGATCAGTTGGATGGCATGAAATAAGAGCAAAGAAAAATTCACACAACATGCCTCTGCTCCTCCAAAAAGCATCACACACACACACACACACACCATAATGTATATAAAAGTATCTAAAGAGGTAGTCAGGCTTCTAGTTCTACTCATGGTCTATGCACCTGAATAACAATGCTTACCTGGTAAAAGAGACACCTGTTAGGTGAGCAGCTCACTCGTCAGCTTCTTTCCAGGTGGCTTTCGAGGTTTCCCGGGGCAAGCAAACCAAACCAACTCTTTTTTCTCTGCCTTCCCCGCCCCTCAAGGATCGGATGCCTGCTTCATGCTGTAAAGATGCTTCCCTCTGTCAAATGCTTGGAGGTGCCACGCGTCCTCCGGATCCTTTCCTCTTACATAAGTAGCTGCCCACAGCTTGGGCGCTAAAAGCTCTTGATTTGCTTAGCGTGCAGGCAGGTCCCCTCGCTCGCTGCGATGCTCGCCTATTTGATTCACATTTGAAACTCTGACGACGGCGTGGATGTCAGAGCAGCTTGCCACGCATTTATTACCTCTGCGGGGAGCTGTCCGGAACCAGGGTGCTGCAATCAAACTCCCCACGCAGGGAGTCGGAGCACAAAATATGCCCCCGCGGGAGCTGTCCAACAGCGTGGTGCTGAATTCTAGCTCCCAGGACAAGCGGTCTTTCAGGACAGAAGGGTGTTACATACAGTGCGCACGCAGTCTCTCAAAACAATTTTTCTTGCCTGGGATACTATAGCGATAGATAACAGCAAGGGGCTCTCATCTTCCGTGAGACTGATTCTCTGTGCTGGGAATCAGGATCAGATTAATTCTTAGAAGCAACTGGGGGAGGAGGATCGATGTGCCTGCTTAGTGATTCTGAGGATGGATCACAATATAGATATTAAACCAAAGGTTCATTTTCTAGACTGACTCAGGGAGTAGCACATGGTTAGACTAAAACACTTCTTCACAGACCTCAGACAAGTAGGTGTTATTAATCTAAAGCTGTGAAGTCAAACCTGCATGTGCATTTCCTTCGTGGTCATATTTCAGAATGTATAGAGAAAGCAAACAGGAGAAAAATATATAAATAACTGGAGATGATGTGAAAAACAAAAAACAAAACAAAAAAAACCCTATCCAACCCAAATCTGTTGCCTTGTGGCAATCTTCCCATGCAGCAAATGCGAACCTAACAAATTCAGGTTCCACTCAATTATTCAGCGAGAAATTTCTTTTTTTTTTTAATTTCTTTATAGTGTGAATATTTCTGCCATTTAATTTCATGATGTGCTTCAGGCCTTCTGCATGTTCGGTATGTCTTCTTTTCTTGTTTGGGCTCCCAGGTGCTGAAATTTAGACTTGATAAGAAATCCCCACAATGAACTTGCCTTTACTTTAGAAAAGTGATAAAGCATGGACATAAATTTTATAAAGAAGACTAATGGCACTCTCTAGATTATGCTGGAAGATCTTGAATTGCCCAAATTAATGGGAAGGAAGGGGGGAGGGATAATTTACTTAATATATTACATCCCAATAGGGCATAAGACTATGATTTGGAATGAATTTAATTCACTAACAGGAAGATCAGGCTGGTGGTGTGGAAAAGCCAGTGATTCTGTTGACTTGCTCTTTTTCTAGGGATAGTTTGTGTTTGGGTCTGACATGTTTTCTCCCTTTCCTTATGTTAACAACCACTTTAATCAGCCTCTAATTATGTGCAATGCGGAAACAATTCATTCAGCAAAACATCTTTCTGTTTCCATTTTTTAAAAAGTGAATATCTTTAAATCAGCAATTCCCAGATGCATTAGACTAGAGTTCCCATCATTATATCACAATATATTTTGCAACTGATGCTGCTGTTCCTATCTCAACCTCTTTCACACTGTTTTTCCCCTCATAAACGGAAGATGTTGCTAACAGAGACCAGTTTTGACAAGTGCTGATTTTGTCTGGAAGATTATCTGCTATTGAGAGCTGCATGAACTGCAATCTGTAAAGATTTCTGAAGAAAAATATGCCAGAAAAGTGAGGTTTTTTAAAGAAAACAATGCATGGAACTTATGACTAATTATTAATAGTTTTCCTTTTACAACTAAACCAGTGGCTACCTGGGCACAGTCTCACAGCAAATAAAATAAATTAATTATGGACTTTATTAAACACTGTTTTCTTTTGTTTGCCCCAAATCTGACAATAAATTTCAATGGATGATTGTATAATCCCATGCCATGAAAAGGAGAAAATCCTTTATCTATCTACTTTTGCCATACCCAACTATAATTTGGTAAACATTTGGAATATTTTTCATAGTGTTTCAGCCTTCTTCTTCTTTTTTTTTGGGGGGGGGGGGTATGGAAAAATGTTTCAGATCCCCCAAATCAATTTTATTACATTTTTGGGAAGCACTCCCTTGGATTGGTTCATTCTTTTGACAAGAAAATGATGTACCTCCGTGGTAGAGCATTTTTTCTAATTATGATTGTGAAAGACTCCTGTCTGAGTCTCTAGAGCACCACTCACCACAAACTAAATAATTCTGATGTAGAGGGACTAAACAATCTGACTGTTTTCTTTTCTGAAATGGAGCAACCTGAACTTCATTCATAATATCCCGATGTGATGGTACCAATGGTGCATACAAAGGCATTGCAATACTTCCAGATTCATTTCCCACCCGTTTCTACAAGATACTGCACCAAATTTGCTTCCCCACAGATTTATACTAAGATGATTATTATGCCAATATATTTTTGTGGAGATTCATAGGCATTTTAAATGCCACCAACAGGAAATTGAAGGAAGGAGGATTGTTGTACTGGGCACTGTATATTTATACTGAACCTTAATGTCATTTGCTTTTATTTACTTGGCTATGAGCAATTCTTTCATAACATATTGTAATTCATCTGGATTTTGTTCTACCAAAATAAATTAATCTACCTGAAAATCTGGAGGCTTCACTGCCATCCTATACTCTAATTTCACATAAAGAGAAGGATAAGATGAAATAATTTCTGGGAGATCACAGATGGCTGTGAATTCTTCTCTGCTTCTGTAAATTCATTATGTCTCTAAGACATTTTTAAGAAGTCTGAACAAATTACTAAATGCAACAGTTTCCAATCAGAGCTCTGCCTTTAGAAAACTTCCTTAAGAACATAACACTTTTGGTGTTATTAATATGCATCTACTGCAGCATCCAAAATCCTTCCACTGTACCCATATATGAGTAGAGAATGGGTCTTATTGGAAGAGACCCTGAATCTGGCAAAGCTATGCTCAACCATCCTGTATACTTTGTGGGACCATCCAGATTGTTGAATGATACTTTTCAGAAGGTTTTACCATTTTTAACTATGTTGGATTACAGCTGGTGAGAGCAAGAATCCTACAAAAACTGGAAAAGTATATATTTAAGAGAGCCAGTTTGATGAAGTAGTTAAAGACAATGGGGTAGAAAATAGACTATACATTCTATTCCTGTCTTAAGCAGGAAGCCAGCTAGTTGAATTTGGACTTTCATTCTCTCTCTCAGCCCCAGGATGAACGCAATGGCAGACCACTTCTAAGAAAATTACATGGATTTGTTCAGGAGTTGCCAGAAGTGATTAGTATAGAATATACATTGAGTAGCAAGATATTGAGTTGTTTGTGATTGCCTCATCCTAGGAATCCAAGGTTGTTTATTTCATTTTATACTAATATCAACATTGCTATCAAAGTAGGTTGGATTAAGAGACATTCATTGCCACAAAGTTACTCTTTGAACTTCCATGGTTGGACTATTAAAGGCTCAATCTCTTTAATCCTTTAACATTCCTCCTTGGCTCATTAATCACTGCTGAGTAAAAGCCTTTTACAAGCACAAAGCACCATCTTATACAACAGGTTTGAACCAGTCACCATCTTACACTTTTTCGGGGCAACATTTCTGTGATCGAGTACTAAATTAGTAGTAGTTTGAAATGAAAAACAAACCCAGGATGTTCACTATTCAAGCTTCTTCTTCTGTATTTCCTTCTGCCACCAACCATATTTAAATTAGATGGAAGTTAAGTGTGATATACTGAGCAATGCAGCTGGAGACGGAAATACAAAGGATGGATAAAAGAAGAATTTTGCAGTGTGAATTGTGGCCAATACATTGATTTGTGGCAGAGCTGCGCAGAGCAATATGATTCAAACTGCAATTCTACCATCCCCTCAGCTACTGGGGGTGGGGCATCAGTCTTCTCTCTTTCAGGATGACTATGCAAACATTGAAGTTGTACAGTTCTACTTTTTTAACACATGTAGGAAGTTATTAATGTTATGCTATTAGAAGATTCTGATGCTACGCTTATATTCCGAGTTACATGATTTGGGTTTTTTTTTTCATTGACACCATTAGCAATATGTGGTGGAGAAAACCAGTTTATAAAGAAATAAAAAGACAGGACCATTATTAACGTATCACTCAGCTCTGCAATCTCCGTTAAATGTAAGTGATCATTTCCCAGCTAGAACTCTCTCTCTCTCTCTCTTGTCAGTTCACAACACTTGCCCGCATGAGTTAAATTGTGGACATTTTTCTTGGTTTCTTGGAGTGCTGCACTGTACAAAAGATCAAGGATTGGCAGTCAAATTATTAAGAATTCTCTGCATTCAGGTCTGTACTTTTAGTTCATTCAACAGGCCCATTAATGTTTATACTATTGCTAATATAAATTAATAAAATAAACTGTTACCAATTTATTATAAGATCAGTTTCTGGGGGACTTTGAGACTAGCCAAGATTTTTAAAAAATGTTGAACATTCCCCAGTAAAATT
>JAEANM010027856.1:0-10469 GCA_017656035.1 Myanophis thanlyinensis
TGGATAGAAGGATATATGAAGGAAGGGAGAGAGAGAGAAAAAAAGGAGAGACTTCAGAAAAATCTTTGAAACAAGTTGGCCACACCCACCCAATCACAAGACCACCAAGCCACACCCACCAAGCCACACCCACAGAACCTGTAGAAAAAAATTCTGAAAAATGCTATTTATAAGGGGTGGGAGTCACTGAGGATGAATTTGTAGCACCAAGGGGGTGGTGGACTGAAAATGTTTGGGAACCACTTACCTAGAGGTTAAGGCACAAAGCTAGAAACCAGGAGACTGAGTTTTAATCCCACCTTATGCATGTAAACTGGCTGGATGGCATTGAGCCAGCCATTCTGGCTCAGTCCAACCCACCTCAAGGTTTGTTGTTGGGAAAATAGGAGAAGAAGGAATATTAGGTATGTTTGGTGCCTTTAATTGTTTGTAAAAAATAAATAAAACAAATAGTTTATATAACTATAATGGCATAGGAGTCTGTAATTTTGTTTGGATGTTCTATTATTGTTTCTAAGAGTACAGCTGACAAATGAAATGTGAGTGAATCTAATGGCAATTAAGTAGATGACTTTATAAAAGCTAAATAAAAAGACAGAAAGTCAGCATTACATTTAATATATGCTGCATAGGCCAGAACATCTAAAAGCTGATGGATCTCTTTGTGAGGCTTAAGAATAATGAAGGGAAGTGAAAATTGTCTAAGTAAAAACTGACACTTCTCTTGTCTTTCATTTTTTAAAATCATTTGCAATTTGCATATTATTAGCTTCTGTGTTTCAATCTCTTCTGAATATTAAAACATTTTATTTTAATGCACAAAAAGCAGATTTGAACACTATGTCTAATGGAAAATTATACTGTAAGCACCAATGGTGTCTCTCTGTGTGTGTGTGTGTGTGTGTGTGTGTAGTTCAGATTGTGTATGTGTGCACATACACATACATGCACAGGCACACTGCAATTTACTGTATATCAATTTAGATGTGATGTTTTGAGTATTTATTTGCAAAATTCTGATAACTGCTGTTGGTGATTTTGACTAGTGGAACCAATTGGATCAGTATGAATGATCAAAGGATTTGTAAAACAAAAGGTTGTCTAAACATGTTGCTAAGATTGGAACTAGCCTTAAAAGTAGAAGCAGGACTTAATTTATTCAAGAATACCTTCTCCTCTTGATCTCAGTGGGTCTGGTTCTAAGTTGATACTTCTGGATCTAACTCAAGCTTATGTATTAGATTTTTCAGGTCCACTGGGGTAGCTCCCAAATCAAACTGAATATTTCTAGATGGAATTCTTCCATGAATGGAGTATTTCTGAGTAAAAAAAAAATCCACAAAGAAACTCTAGACTCTCCACAAGTATTATTCTTAAACACCTCATTATATTAAAATATAATATAAAATAAAAAAAAAATTCTATGACCTTTTCTGGAAAATTTTCTCATTTAGACTATTGGTATGTATCTTGAAGGTAATTTCTGAGTTTATATTCTCCTTCTGTTTGTAACATTAGGCCATGAAAGGTGGAAAGAGTAATTAATGACGACTAGCAGAAAATATATGTAAGCATTATACCATTTATAGATGTCAGTTGTTCTTTAAGCCTGCTCACTTTTTATGTTCACTGGATTTTTACTTTCATTCTTTTGGAGTCACTGACTCAATGACAAGGCACATCAATAAATGGAACAGACTCCTGTTCTGTTCCAAAGTTTGTTCATTTATATTCATGTTTGCTCTTTACATTTGTTCACATCCTTGAGTGAAACTTGATTCCTGGTGCCTGCTTCCAAGCAATTTTTTTTCCTGCAATGCATTGTTTGGCTGCCAATATTGTTTGTATTCCTGGGGGTTTACAAACAAAGTTAAAAAGCTGTGAAATGATTCAAACACTTAAAATAAAGAATAATAAGTATTAGCATACAATGGCACTTAACGTATACCTTGTAACATTGACTCCCCAAAGCCTTGAGGAATAACTCTGTCCTGGCAGTTTTTCAAAAGGCCATTGACAGAGTTGGTGATTGTTTCCCCAGGATTCTCTTTCAATTTCCTCATCTAGCCAACAGCGAATGGAATTTTTGCATAGAATGAAAAAGGTGCCTTCATATTGGATTTCCATGTTGCTCATCATCAATGCATTGCCTTCTAATATGATATTGCAAGTTTCTGAAGATGTTCTTCTTCCCGATTAGGTGATAAATTTAATTTAATTTGAAATTTAGTCATGACTCTAGTTGCTTGTATTTTAAGGGCTGGAATGGCAGCAAAATGTAGAATTTGATTTATTTTGAAATATAAAAGAGGTATTTTTTTTAAATTATGTTCATTATTCTCTCATTTTATAAATGTCTACATCATATAGGCCTTTTAAATAAACATGCATTTCTTAGGATGTTGTGATTTTGAGCTGTGTGTGCTTAATAATTTCTGGTATTCCAAAAGTATTGGTATTCCAACAAAAATCTGAAAATTGTACACAAGTTCATTTTTTAAGAAGGACCAAAACAAATTCAAAACATACATGAGGAGAAATAGACTTACACAATACATTGATATTAATAGATAAGGGTAATTACAAGTAGACATAAAAGGCAATAAACATGAAACAGCAGTATCAGAACAATACCTGAACATGGTGTTTGCGTTTCGGTGGTGTATATGATTAAACTATATCTACAGCACTTCTAACAAAGATTTGTCTACTTATTTTTGGAAAGGAATGAATATAGAAAACAGAATAGTAAAACCAAGCACGATTCAAATTTTGGGAGACAAGATGAAGAAAAAGAAGTTTAAATGAAATTTAGAAGCAGGACTGGGAACTATTTAATTTAAGGGAGAAGTATAAGGAAAAACAGACTTCAGGAAACATTGCATGTAATTGGTCTGATGGTGAGAAATCATAAACAAAGACATAATTGACTTATAGATGAATTACAATTGATAGGTGTACATGAAAGAACACTTTGCCTTGTCTATTGGCTTGAATATAACAGTTTTTAGATGGAAAAAGGGATTGGGAAGAAAAAAAGAAAAGAAGGGGATTTGTAAAGTTTATTAACAAGCAAGAGGGTCCTTCCTGGATTGCAAAAGTCCATCCCCCTTCTTCTAAGGGGCCCTTCTTATCTCTTCATTGGGGATTTAGTAAATTAAAACCAAACCAAGTTTTCCCTACAGATTGGCCTATTGTATTTTTGTGGATCCAGCAAGAAATTCCAAAAGAAAAGTATTTTTCTTTCTCTTTTCTGAGCTCAGTGGAGAGAGCGTAATGAGAGATTCTTTGGCGTATAAATGCATAGCACCTAATTTTATGCTAGTCAGTGACAGAAAGAATCTTAAGGTATCATCCTAAATGAGATTTGGCTGAGGTGACCAGATTTGGTGTGATGTGCTTGAACTTCAGAATGAGCGATTAGTCCAATGTCTGACAATTTTATCTTTTTCCCCCTATTCAAATTCAACATAAAATTAGAGTATGAAAAGTATAAAAGTTGCTTGTATAGTTAAATATAGACTAGAACTAATAATCTTTCATTTCCTTTTGGTTCAAATAGGAAAGTTAAATAATTTTTGATACTATTTGGTGGTTACTTCTACAGTATGGTTATTATCTTCTTGTGATACTTGCAATTTGACAATTGTTAAGGCAGGTAAAGTAGACAAATAAACCTTCAATGTTGGTTGTCGTAATGCCATAATGTGTGGTCTGTTATTTTAATGCCGTTTTGGCATTCTTACAGATGCCTACAATTACACTTTTGCAATGTCTCATCATTCTGTAGAATTTATAGCTGGGATTATTTTGAAGCATGTAGACAGGAATTATCTTCTATTCTACCCTTCAATTCTATCCTTATAAAGCATGACCACATAATGACCACAACACAAAAAAATGATGTATGATTTCTTTGAAAAAATGCATACTCAATCTTAGCAATTTAATCCCTATATAGGTAGAGGAAAAACAACTTATTTGTATCATGAGAAAAATTGCCATTGTCAACCAACCAGATTAATTCTGCTTTGATATAAGGCAGCTTTAGATGAGGTCATCATAAGGCTGTGTCACATGTGAACAGCAGGCTATGTTGTCTCACTTGTAACAGTTACTAATCCGTTTAGCAACAGCTATATTACAGTTTTGATTCACAGAATTGAAATTATTTTGGACAAAGCAGATTGGGAACTAGAGTTTAGTTCCAGTGGTAATTTCATGTCCTCCAATCAATTTCACTGTAAGGAACATACTGAAAATTCTTATATGGATTTCTGCTTATATAGGCTCCCACAGGATAAATATATTTCTTGGCTTTGTGAACTATTTTATGAATAGAGACCCTGTCTGTCTGTCTCTCTGGCTCTCTGTGTCAGACAGTAAGATAATTGGGTGTGTGTGTGGAGGGTAAAACATATAAGAATGGTTGCAGAATTGGGTATATCTAGTCTAAAGAAAAGAAGGACTAGGGGTGATATGATAGCAGTGTTCCAATATTTGACGGGCTGCCACAAAGAAGAGAGGTCAACCTATTTTCAAAAGCACCAGAATGCAAGACAAGAAACAATGGATGGAACTTAGAATAATTCTGGGCAGTTAAATGTACATACACACATATAGTACACACACACAAATGAATGGATGGATGGATGAACGAATGAACCTTAAAACAAGTGCTCAGCCATTCAGTAAAATGATGGGGAACTGGGGAAAGGTTTTGCACTGTTGAGATTGCTGCTTGTAACAATTTCAACTTCTTCTCCAGATAGAGATGCCATGTGTATGAAACATACTCTTTCCTCATATCAAGCTTATGGCTGTTAGGTTTGTGAAGGGGCCTACGACTTCAGCATGCTTCATCAAATGGATTGCTGAATTTGTATTTAATTAATAAACGCTTCTTACAGAATGAATGACTGGATGCTGAATAAAGAAATAATAATTTGAGAAGTTCAAGCATTAAAAAAGAAAGTATACAAGATTCCAAGGCATTTGTATTCATACTCACAAAAGGGATATGTGTAGTATAACTTGAGATCTCTGAGGTGTTCTAGTGGTAACATTAATTTATATTCCGTGAAGAATATCTTTCAAAATGTCTGTTAAAATATTTAATTACAAGGTGCTTTTTTCTTCCTCTCTCTGCTTCATCATCTTGCAGTTTTCTCCAAATCAAACCTGAAGCATTTATAACTTTGACAGCTGTCATGGGAAGGGAAGCAATCAAGTAGTGTAAAAAGGGTAAACGCTGATGGCAGTTAAATCACTGAAAGTCTGGGATGTTTATTGATTAAATTGGTTAAGATTTCCTTCATTTTAAATTTGTTGGGCTCAGAAGAGAAAGTGCTCTGAACTTTCCTGAAGACTAAGGTACTCTTTTTTACTGAAAGTCAAAAGTCTCTTTCATTGGAAAGTAACAAATTTACAGTCGTTTTTGTTTATTCACTTTGAAAGCCATTTACACAGACACAGACACAAATACACAGACATCCAGAGCAAAAACATTCTTCATTGTCTGCAAGGTTTGCCTCTCTTCAAAGTTCTTCCATCTCTGCAGAATGAAGTGTGACACAATGGAAGCCACAATATTTTGGGAAAGAAGATGATTGGTCTCACATACTATCAAACCATAAACAATTGTTTATAAAGTGTGTCAGCTAGATTCATACACACACTGAATGTGAAATCCAGCCTTCTGCTTTGTGACTCTTGGAACCACTTCGCATTAGAGTTGCTAAAAAATGGTAGCAACATTGAGGTAATTAAACAGCAAAAGGTAGTATACAAATATAAGTCCTGAACAAGGCATAACATCAGTTATAAATGAAGATACTCCCAGCTCCTCCCTATTAAAGAATATTAGTGTCACCCACTTTTCATTATTAGCCTGCCCAGGGAGTTTCTCAGCCACCCACAAAATGGTAGACAGATTTCATAGTTATAGAAACCTTACCTATCCTGTTTTAGTGCAATTTCTGTCTCCTGTGCACCAAATTCATGTTGATATTTCCCTTCCTCTCTTTATAAATTGCAACTAAATAAATTGCAACTACCAGTAGCAATGCATTGGAAAAAATCTTTTTCTCCAATATCAGTTTGGAAGTAAAATATATATGAATGATTTTTGAATTTTTTACTGAGCTACTTGTAAATCTCCTTACACATATTTATAAACTGATATGTCTAAGCTGACATTTGAACATCAAGGATTTAAAGATGACAGTATACAGTATGTTCACACAAATTTTGCCCTATTTCAAGACAATTACCATGTAGTTATTAAAAGGGCTACAACTCAAAGAGCATATCTGACTTCATGTTGAATAATAAAACAACAATATTAAAATACTACATTTGTATACTAATTCTAAACCAAGCTATCTCAGCATATCTCCTCCTGAGCATTCTTAAATGTTCCTCTTCTTTTTTGTACCTGAAAGAAAAGTGGCATTTATCTTTTTCCCCCTCCAGTTGCACCAGTGTGAAATGTGTGTGTATACAACAAAAGCAATAGCACAGACCATATACTGCCCATATACAGCACTCTCTGGGCAGTTTACAATGTCAGCATATTGCCCTTACCAATCTGGATCTTCATTTTACCAACCTCAGAAGAATGGAAGGCTAAGTTAACCTTGACCCCCATTATGTTCGCTACCAATATAGTATGAATTCACATTATACAAATGTATGTGTATTGGCTACTATTTCTGGCCTAAAATTCCTGAAAACAGACCACATTCTGGGCTTTGAAAAGAAGAATGGAAAATAGCTGTCAGCCATTTTTGTTGATAGTGTTGCTGACAGAAACAGCAAACAAACAGAAGGTTAGAAGTCAAAACAGGGTATTTGGTGTTATCACCATTAAAGATAAATCCAACTCCTAAGAAATTTTAAAAAGGTGAAGTCCACTGGTCTTAACGTTGCCAAGATTGGATACCCCTGGCTTAAATCATTAGCTTGAAGAGTTGAAGTAATATTTTCCATGAATCTGAATTATATAGACTTCTGCAATAACTTGGCAGCTCTTTTGCAAAAGAGAGTCTCAGGAACCCCTCTTCAGAGCAGTCATTGAGCAGACAATATTAATAAAGAATTATGTTATGGTGATCCTGGACATGAACAATTTTCTTGATGTTAATAGTACTTATAAAATGAATTCAAGAAAGATTAATTGCCAATGCTAGTATGAACAATAAAGGTCCAGATACAGCATCAGGATAAATAAAAGAATTCAAAAATTGTAAAAATTATTTCTGTTTAAACCTTGATATCCCCTGAAAAAAAGTTTTAAAATCCTACTTCAGATTTCATTGTACACCTATTTGAAGATTGCTGACTAGGGAATAATAATAATCATTTATGCCTAGCAGATACTATAACTTTAATTCTGCATTTCAGAGTATCCCTACTGTAAACTACCCTTTGTAACCCTTTTGGCTAATTAGGATTTGAAAAACAAAAGAATATAGCAGGAACATAATACTTTTTCTAAGCTACTTATTTACACTCTCAAAACAAACTTGGCTTAATCAAATGGCAACATTTCAAGGTTTCAGCTCTTCTTTCTTTATGGTCTAGTGGTATCAATCCTGTCAAATCTCTAATCTTGTTAAGAAAAAAAAAAGCAAAAAAAATTACTCCTTGTAGACTACACTGAAGTGAGATGTCCAAGAATTCATAATAAATTAAAGGTCTCCAATTATGCATTATGAATTAGGAAAGATTAAGAGAGAGCCACTTTGGACTAGTGGTTAAGGCTCCTGGCTAAAAACCAAAAGACTGCATATTATAGTACTGCCTTAGCATGAAAGCCAGCTGTATGATCTCTCAATCGCTCTCAGCTCAACCCACCTCACAGGACTGTTGTTATGGGAAAATAGAAGGAAAGCATATTAAGTATGCTTATCTTCCTGAATAATAAGACAGGATTTTTTAAAAACTAAAAAAAATGTATCATTCAATTATCCAGTTTTCCATGACATTACAAATTACTTGATTTAAAAAAAAAATCAGTGAAAAAATAAAATTCAAAACATGTCAATTTCTTGTTGAATACATTCATCGTTGAATTGGATTGAGTTTTATTCAAGTGGAGCCCAACCCTACTCTTCTCATGACCTTGTTGCCTTTCTCCACAAACTCCCATGGAATCATTTCATGCAGAAGTTTATCTGGTACAAGAGGCAGACTTCCCCAAGCTTGACATTCATTACAAATCATTTTGAATCCTGTTTTATTTTTAGAGTGAGAAATAAGAAGTTCACACATTATCTAACTCCTCCACATAGTAGCCTGATAACATTCCAAAATATGAAATAGGATGTGGTTTGAGGTATTGTAAATGAATGACTCCTCTATAGAGCATGTCTTAGATCAGTGATGGCTAACCTTTTCTGGACCGAGGGCCCAAAATGTGTTCTGGGGGCACGAATGTGTGTCCATGCACCTGAACCCCCAAAATGCAATACGTGTGGGGCCCCCACACATGCACTTTGCCCCCTGCGAGTGTGTATGTGCCCCCCACATGTACCCCACGTATCATGCAGCCCCTGCATATGCCCTTCCCCACACACATGTGCCCTCCCTGTGCACACACTCACGCACCCCCCCCCCACGCCCTACGCATACACTGCAGTGACCCCAAGAGCAGCTGGCTGGCAGGAGGCACGCATGCATGAGCGGCAGTGCTGAACTCGGGTCACAGCTTGCGTGCCATCAGAGAGGGTGCTGCGTGCCACCTCTGGCATGAGTGCCATAGGTTTGCCATCATGGTCTTAGATTATGAGTGTAAGTGAGTGAATTGTCAGTCCTGGAGACTGCCTGGACAAGTCCCTATAGTTTTCTTGGCAAGGTTTTTCCAAAGTAGTTTGTCTTCTTCCTAGACAGTGAGAGAGTGACTGGCCCAAGGTCACCAGATGGTTTTGTGCCTAAGGCAGAGTTAGACCTCACAGTCTTACTGTTTCTAGCCTGATGCCTTAACCACTGTAACAAACTGGTTCTATGCATACATTATTTAGGATTTTTATTTTATTAATCAGCTGAAAGGGCAGAAAGTCAAAACAAGTGGTGACAATTAAGATAAAGTACAGTGTTTTAAAATGAAAGGGAGTGATAGATATTATGTCTCCTTCCACACTGTGACAGCATCAATTTGATGAATAATGAAATATCATTGTGTAGTTATAGTTCATTATAGCCCTTGGTTTAACTAATTTAACCTGATACAGGGTCATAATGTGATGCAGCTATTGGAAATAAGTCAGTCCAAAATATTTATATTTTAAATCTATGCAAAGATTCATAATATAGTTTATATAATTATTGCCATTCCTGGATACACCATTCTTGGCCTTATTGATTAAGAGTATGTGGTCAGTATAATTGGTGCCTAATTAGAATTAAATATTTTGTTCCAACAGGTAGTTTGACTATGACATTCTGTATCAGCACTTCATTTTTTTTTCTCTTCATACTCTTCTGGTTCCCGCTATCTTGCTAAGCTTTTGCTTCTGTTATTTTCTGGAGGAATCTTAGTCACCCTCATACTTACCGACAAATTTTGAGACAAGACTGAAATTGTGACCTTGGTGCCTGTTAAACATATGGTCTTCCAATTAAAGTTTTTTTTAAAGATTTCCAAGCAATCCTCTGATAATATTCTGAAGCAAATGCAGTTAGCAAAATAATGTGAATTGATCCAGAAAAAGATAAAGGTAGGTCAGTTGTGCCATCTGTTACATATGTATGTAGCAAATGAGGAAAAGAGCAGGTGGTATCCCAAGGGATGTCAATATGAAAAAGCAATTTATAGGCAAAACAGTAGCTAAGCAAACAAAATACCTGACTGAGGAACAAGCCCTGGCTGTTAGGAAGAAGAACGGTGAAACAATATAGTACCCCAGCTGTCTATTGTCAACACAAGGACTGAATTATCTCATGTCATTTTGGAAAAAAGGCATTAGATAGCCACAGTAAAAGACTTGCATGCTAAAAAAAGTTGGCAAAGCAACTCCACATGACTGTGGTTCCAGATTGTTATACAATTAGCTGTTTAGTATTCTCTATTACCTCAGATGCTTGAGAGACTTCAGATTGCCCTCCAAAGTGCTTAGGAACTTTTACTCCTGCACCATAGAGAGCATCCTGATGGGAAACATCACAACTTGGTTTGGGAACAGCACCATGCAGGACAGACGAGCCCTACAGAGAGTAATGCTTTTTACCTGGTCCGAAGGATCTCCCAGTGCAGCCCTTTCTGGATCGGGGCGCTCATCACCCAGTCATTTCCACCCTCATCATCTCTCGCCTAGACTATGGCAATGCTCTCTGGGGCTTCCCTTGAAGAGCATCCGGAGGCTGCAGTTGGTGCAGAGTGCAGCTGTGCGAGTGATCCTGGGGGCTCCTCGGAGCTCCCACATTACACCTCTCCTGCGCGAGCTGCACTGGCTCCCTGTGGCCTTCCG
>JAEANM010027857.1:0-10468 GCA_017656035.1 Myanophis thanlyinensis
ACAAAAAATCCAAGTGAAAAAACTGAATACCATTTTAATAACAATATCAATAGTTCTAAAGGTACTGATACTGAAATAAAAATAAATTAATAGATATCTTTTAAAACAATGCAAATAAAGGTCCTGGTTTAAGAATAGAGAATAGTTTGGGATGCAGGTAAAGCTTTCATTAGAAGTCATTTTTTCCAACACAATACTGAACTTAAAAAGAAGACTCAAGAGAAAAATGCATGCTATTTTGGATGAGATAAAAGAAAAGAGAAAAGAATTAAAGAAATTGCCAGAAAAGATAAGCATTTCACATCAAATTAAACTTTTATACCATCAGTTATCTATGTGAACAAGAAGAGAACTGGAAATAAAGACAAATGAACGATGCTAAACAAAAGAATTTTAAATTTGCCAACAAACCAGAGAAATGGTTAGCATATCAATTAAGAAAAGAGAAAGAAAAGAAAATGATTCTGAAACTTTAAGATGGAGATACTATATAAATAGACAATGTGGCTATACAAAAGTTTTTACAGTATGTATTACTCTAGCTTGTATAAAGGACATGAAATGTTGAAAAAAATAGACAATCCTTTTTAAAAAAATAAAATTTACCAAGGCTTACAGAGAATGAAAGATAGATTATGAATGGACATATAACAACAAGAGAAGCATCTGAGGCTATAAAAAGCAATCAGGAAAAGTTTCCGTGCTGAAACCAGGCCTAAGCCCGATTGGAGAGGATTCAGATATACAGCTTCATCCAGATGCCGGGGAAGCTGCCATGCCACCACGGTCTCAACAGCCTTCGCTAAAAAGGGAAGGTTGGAGACCGGCCGATAAATATATACATTAATTTAGAAATCTTTAAATCAGAAAAATTTCTTTGGGGGTTGATTGATAAAGAGCTGGAAAACACTCACAGAAGTTTGTTTTGTTCCTTGGCTTGAGAGGAGCAAATATTCCCTTAGTAAAATTTGAAGATCTACTGAGTTCTCAGTAAATTACCCTTTGATTATTTTCTGATATTTACTTGCCAGCTTGTTTTGTATGGATGAAAAATGTATTGCACCGATATTTCTGACAACTGATGAGTAAATGTTAAAGCAGAATATCCTTAAATAAAGCAAATGAGTTCATTCTTGGTTCTATTACTTATGGCCTCTTCTTCAGTTCTTGGTAAATTTGAAACATGACTGATAGCAATTATTAGTTGCCAACTAGGACTCTTGAATATATATTACACTGTGAACAAGACATTAATGTAATAGACTCTCCTAATGGTGAATTAAGTTATAGAAAACCCCATTTAAAAACAAAATGCGGAGTCTAAATTTTGCAGTACTATTCATCTGCTAATTAAAATTTTACTTGTGGAAAATTCTCGCTTAGAAAAGCTGAAATCACTAACAGAAAAGAGTTTTAAATGGAAATAACATTTATAAGTTGGTCTCAATAGTTAGTTCCTCAGTGGCAACCTAGCAGATAAATTTCAATTAAAATTTAATTTTCTTTAATAATCATACCAGCTCTCTGCTTGTTTTTTAATCTTCAGAACGGTTAAGAGTTTAACCTTTGGATCAGAATAATAATACTGGACAAAGATTGAAAGATTAAGGGGGAAAATATAACCCTCAACATCTATCAAGAACAGAATATCTGTTTCATAAAAGCCTCGCTCTTTAGAATCTCTTCAGATAACATTCCATTCACTTACAAACCTCATTTATTATTTAACGGTATCTGTCTTTTAATAAGCAATAACACAGGGTCACTGTATGAATTTTAAAATAAAAGCTGATTTGCTCCTATCAATTAAATGAAGTCCTTCCTCCATTATAGAAATGTTGGAATCACCCCTAATTCCTTACCCCCAATCTGAAATCTTAATTAATGAGCATTCACATGTGCACTGCACACTAATTGGTACTAATAAGGCCTTTTCACTGATTTGAATCCCCACACGGCCAATATTATATTTTATATATTTAATTTTAAAATGTAACAAATGCCATTCTAAATAAATAAATAATAAATAAATAAACAAACACTCAAAGCAAATGTGACTGAGATACCAATGCAAATGACACATACATTAAATCTACCAAATTATGGGAAGGTTATATCCAAATTGTGGGTGTGCCTATCATAATTTTCTAACTATCCTAAAGCCAAAGAACATACTAAACTATGAAGACAACAGTTTAAAAGCATTACTGCTAGTGCTTGCTCATTCTTATTCAGGTGTTAGGTAGCCATTACAGGTAGTTCTCAATTTACAACCCAATTGGGATCAGAATTTCCATGGCTAAACAGAGCAATTGTTAAGTGACTCATGTCCAATTTTGTATCTTTTTTGCCATGTTAGTTAAGTGAATCACTGCAATTGCTCAATGAATCACACATGGTTATTAAGCAAATCCAACTTTCCCTACTGACTTTCCTTGTAGAAAACTGGCTGGGAAGGTCGCAGATGGAGATCACATGATTCTGGAACTATGACACTGTTGAAAATACACACCAGTTGTCAAGTTCCCAAATTTTGATCACAGGACTGTGGAGATGCTGTGACAATCAGAAGTGCAAGGACCAATTTTAAGTCACTTGTTCAGTACCTTTGTGATAGTTGCTAAATGAATGGTTTTAAGTTGAGTGGAGTAAACTTATCCCTCCAGACCAGAGGTACTTAGAACTGGCCTGTGGGGCCACCCTGGAAACAGAAAAGGACTGTTCCACGGGGCTTCTGCCAGCAAAAATAGGCTCCTGAGCTCCATTTTCAGCTGCCTCAGCCTCCTGCAACCCTCAGCTAGTGAAAACGGAGCTCAAGAGGGTTACATGCACCCCTGATGGGAGTGACATCAAGCTGGCTATGCCCAGTCTGCCCAGCCTGGCTACGCCCATCCCAGCCCCACAACATCAAACACAACCCTGATGTGGCCCTCAATGAAATCGAGTTTGACATCCCTGCCCTAGATACTTATGTATACTAGGTCTACCTCAATTACTTTCCTCAATAAAAAGTTCATGTCATTTTGAAGGAAGTCTACCCATCCCTGTGGCCATACATATTGTCTCCTTTGCAAT
Source organism: Myanophis thanlyinensis (assembly GCA_017656035.1). Taxonomy (NCBI): domain Eukaryota; kingdom Metazoa; phylum Chordata; class Lepidosauria; order Squamata; family Homalopsidae; genus Myanophis; species Myanophis thanlyinensis. The sequence goes on from JAEANM010027857.1 coordinate 3,076, forward strand.
AAGATTAATTATAAATCGACCAGCCCATACAGCAGCTTCTGAAGATATTGCTTGCTTTAGAAGGTCTTTCATGGAGTCAGTACTCTGTTTTTAAATGCGGGGATCATCTAACATGTAACTCATCCTTCAGATTAATTCTTTCTTAGTCCCATGGACAAAGATACTTCTTCCTGGCCATCGCTGAGATATTGAGAAAAAGTTCTGAATTGTAAGATGAGTTGTCGAATACGTCTTACTTATATAACAAAGAATTCACAGTCATTTGGTTTGGTCTAAAGTGGCCATAAATGTTATATTTCGAAAGCTAAGTGGTATTTGTACCAAGAAAATGAAGTTACATGTTTTCAACAAAACCAAATAAAAGTCTGCTATTGCTGTCTTTTCAATTTCTTTGAATAACTCCAAAAACATTTAGCCTTACATATAACCTTTTCTGATTCTCCACAGAACAGTTCACGCTATTTCACATTATGTCTTCAGAGAAAGTAACCTTTTAAATTGCTGTTTTCGATGTTCCATTCTCAACCCTTGATAGATCCAAGATTGAACTTGCAGTTTTTTAAAAAGTTAAGAAAAGATAAGGCGAAAGTAGAGAAGAAATGATGCTTTACTAAAAAATAAAAACATTTGGACCATTTGTTCTCAAGAAGTTTTCGGGCTTTCAAAATCATGCCCTTGTTAAGAAAAACAAATGTTGCTTTCATAATCTAGTTGCAAAAAGAAGTTGTTAAGTAGGAATTAAATTAGAATGATTAACTTTCTCCTTTTAATGGAAGGCAACTTGCTAGTTCTTCTATAGAAGATTTTACTAAAAGTCTAGACAGATAGTTTGTTAGCTGATTTTTTTTCCCTAGTTAAATTTAATAACATGCATTCTGTAATGAAATATGCATGCCATTCTGTTAATGATGGAGCAAACTGAGAAATATCTGTGCAATTAATTTTGTAAAATAATTTAAAACAAAAGAACCAACTTTATCAACAGCAACCTCAGAAATTACAGCTCAAAAACTGGTTCATAAAAATGGTGCAACTAGATTAGAAAAAGAGCTCCAGTGAGCACAAGCTGGAATATTAGCATAAATCTGTTTGGTTTTTTTTAAAAAGTGAAAGGGTGATTGCTCAAAAAGAAGGCAGCTTGCCTTTCTGCAGATAGCATTAGTGCTTTTGTTTCCATAGCCAACTTTAGCACCAGCTGGAAAATAGATTAGAAGAGATGGTACAGATGATCCTCTGTATCATCTATTTCCAATTTACAGGTTTCACTATAAGCAACAGCAAGATGCGGGAGAGAAGAAAGAACCAGGTTGGGGATGTAATGGGCAACAGATTCAAACTGTGCACTTTTTCACACCAGAGCCGTGATCTGGATGACCTCCAGCTACTTGTGAGAGACAGAACAGAACTTTATTACGGTCATAGACCAGCAATAGATAAGAATCATCACTACTTACAAAAGTATTAAGAATAGTACTAACATTAATAGTGGATAATAACATCCATGGTAATAAAATACATATTCTCGTGAGAGACAAGTTCACTGCCCAGGCATAGTACATATATTTTGGCCATTAAGAGATGAATTATTGTTCTTTTCCATTTTGCATCAATTGGCCTATATAAAAATGCATACATTAACACTGCAGGCATTTCATGAGCCCTTATGCACAGGTTACAGCATTAAACTACTGTAGCTAGCCATGAGATTTACTGGATGATTTACACTATTTGCTATTCATTAATTTATGTAGATAAAATGGTAGGGAGGAAAGAAGAATGCTTATGTTCCTTGGAATGAAGTTGGAGTACGTGCATATATGTGTGTTGTGGGTGAGGTGGCCTTTCAGTCTTCGGATTGCCTGAAATCCCTGATTTATTTATATTTTTATGAACCGATTTCACGGGTTTCTAAATATTTTTTTCATATATAATGCTATTTTTATTGTTGACATTTACTCTACTTTCAAGCATGCTACAGATTTTGCTAGAAAGAACAAAGCAAGTTCAAACAGAGCTGAGAAGGATGCTTCCTTACAAGTAATAAGAAAAGCTTCCTCTTGAAATAGGAAAACAACAATAATAAAAAAGATAATGGTAATCATATTGTGTAACCTTAGATAAATATTTTAAAAATCAATGTCTTAAATTAAACTATAATCTTCTAAAAAAATAAAAATAAAAACATCAATAGAATACTCCATAAGGGATTGGAAAACTAGAATATGACCACTTAAGATAAAAAGTCTTACTTTAACCTTATATTCCATTTCCTTGTGTTCCTGAAGCAATGCTTCATTTTCCTTTAAAGATGACCCCAAGTTTTGCTTATTAATGTAATCTTTTATGTTCTTCTTGTACCAAGACGTTATCTGAAATCAGAAACAATCTTTTAAATGAATAATGTACGCAAAGAGCTTGATGGAAGCTGAATCAATAGGTATAGAATCTGCTCTGCTGACATAAGCTATTCTCTTGTGTACTGGCAGATGGAAGTTCATTCACTGTGTTAAGCCAAAAGATCATTTCTTAGATTATGTTGTATTAAATCAGACAAATGTGGTTTGTTCCATAACCCATAGTTATATAAATCAGAACTTAGCATGATGTGTGAATCCAGCTGCACAATTTTTTTTTAACCTGTAGCAAATATATTCTCAATCATTATGTAACAATTCTAGAAGGGATGATAATGAGGACATTATGTTAGGTTCCCATTTACAATAATTGGGCACCTGTAGTTCTACTATCTTGAGTTTCTGGAGAAAAGCCATAATAGAACTGGGCATTATATCCTACCTAATCTAAAATGTGTGGTGGTCTATTATTTTTAGCAATAGTATTTTTAAAATAATTTTTAAAATTATAATTAACATAATCTTGGATCTCACAATGGGTACTCCTTATCATATTCTTTCAATTGCTCAGAGATCGGCAAAGAGGTAGAACTCCAGTCATTTGTATCTTGCTCAGATATGCTAAATGGAGATTGGGTGGGGGTAGTGTCAAGGAGGTCAGACTTATTAAACCAATATTAGGCTAACAGGAGGCAAGCCATGTCCTTTTTCTATGGACAACATTGTGCTTATTCCCGAAAGGGTCAGAGGTTACAGTGAATGCAATGTTTGACTATTCTGACAAAAGAAAACACTGCTATTTAGCAAAAAAAAAAAAAAAATCCATTAACCACCAAAACCAGTTTTTATGCTATTAAACAATATGCACCAACATCATACTTCTAAGATGAAAATACTATTAAAATATTGTATTTAGCATAATAAAGCAATAAAGAGAAAAACTTGCATTACAATGTTAATCTATTCTTGATATTGTTTATTCAGCCTTTGTCGTTTCCAGATATGTTGGACTACAATTCCCATTATCATTGCAACATGGGCATTTGTAAGCCGATGAAAGTTGTATAAAGAAAGTCCTATTTAATTTAATTGGTCTTAATTCTGAATAGACATATAAATATACATTCTTGTTTTTGTTTTGCCTCACTGCAATGTTCCATTCCTAGAACTGTGTTTTGTAATACTTTTAAATTGTCTTTTAAATTAGTCTATTCTTTTAGTTTCAGCCAGAGCCCCTTTTAAGCAGTTTTATCAACGCATAATAGGAAGGAGCATGATCACATTTCATAATCACCAAAATTGTCAACAAGAATTAAGACAACATAAATTCTAAACATTATAGTGTTTGGTGCAAACATGTGCTGCCCCACGATTCCACTTCCAGAAATTGACTGTATTCAATTGTGGTGGAGACCACAAGGAGTGACATAGTATCTCATGCACAACTCAGTTCAAAGACAAACTGGCCCATGAACTACACCAGCCTCTTCTCTACAGAGTGACACTGCACACCATTCTCCAGCAATCATTGCCTCAGGCCACTATAATGTAAAGACTATTGAGTTAGGACATTTGAGTCAAGATGGTAGCCAAAATGGTGTGATTGAAGCAGTGCAGATAAAGACAGGCAGGACTTCAATCAGACAACTGTGCCTGCCATCTTGATTTCTTTGATTACATCCTGCAGGTGGCTCTGATGAGGACTGAGGAGAAACAGGTCGAAATGCCTCAGCCATGAAATTTCCCAGATATTTTCAGGCCAGTCAGCTTTCTCATCCTGACTTATTGTACAGAGTGATTGGGGAGGAAAACCTGTAGGAACAGGAGTAATCAAATTCAAATTCAAATTTTATTGGTCATATACACAGTCATACATGGTACGATATGCAGCGAAATGCTTATGCAACCGCAAGTAAGTTAGGCAAATGGGAGGGTAGGGTAGGAATAAGTTGGGAAGTGGGAAGGGGGGAGTGAGGTAGAGTCATGTTTTGTTATAGTTCTGAGTGTTCTTGTGGTTTCTGGTTTAGTGTTTGTATTGCCTGTGGAAAGAAGCTTTTGCTCATTCTTTCTGTGTTTGCCTTTAGAGAGTGAAAGAGCTTTCCCGATTGCATCAACTATTAACTTAAGATCTGGGAGGGTAGCCATGATAGAATTAGGCTAAGTAAGCAAGGCCTATTATGTCTGGGCTGCAAAGCCTGGATAACCATTTGATGCCTACTAAATGTCATCCAAAATCAGTTCTTTGTTCCCAAGTTTGCCACCCAAATAAAATATGCCTCAAGGAAGTAAATGATGGTATCACATAACAACTTCAAGTAATTATGAAAATGGATCCCCTGTTCATATAGCTGTATTCACTGGAGCTCTAATGAACTTGTAGAAGCCAATTCTGCATAATCCTTCATAAATACCACAACAGCCCTAATATGGAAATAAAATGAATAAAGTACATGCTATCGTGCAGGATTTTTTTTAGTTTAACTACATATTGAATAATTGTCTAAGCATAGACCACAATCCAATATTTAATTATTCATCCTGAACCAAGAAATCTACCTGAAAATGTCTCTAAATCACTAGAAATCTATCTTCCCTTCAAAGACTGTTACCTTTTAAAATTCCATCAAGTTCTGTGAAATTTCATTGTGCCTAATTATACTGGGAAGCCAGTTTGGTGCAATGGTTAAGGCATTAGGTGAGAAAGAGGGAGACCTTGAGTTCCAGTCCCACCTTAAACAAAAAACCAGCTGGATGACCTTGAGCTGGCCACTTTCTTTCAACCCCAGGAAGGAGGCAATGGAAAACCACCTCTGAAAAACCTTGCTAAGAAAATTGCAGGAACTCATCTAGGAAGTTTTAGAATCAGACCAAATTGAACGGAAGAAAAAAAAACTACACTAGACTGACTCCATCTTCTGTCTTATTAATGAGTCAATTAGAAAGAATTTTGCTAAGAATATTCTGAATGTAAACAAGAGTGTTTCCAATAAACTGTTCAACTACAAACTCAGAAAATTACCAAAGGGTTCAGTGTAGCATGGGATTAAAAAAAAAAGATAATTAAAGAAATTGAATTTTCATTTAGTGTCATACCATAAAATGATTTTTTCAGTGCTTCAAATTTATTCACTTTGATTATCACTCCACATTCAACTCTTAATTTTATTTTTCAATAAAATATCTGAAGAAGTGGATATATAATCAAACATTTTCCTCTGACAAACTTGGGATCTGGACTGAAGTGAAGTATAATGTAGTGGCTCAATTGAGCCGCAGAGGTAAATTAAGTATTATCATTACAGCTGTGCATTTTACTTTGTGTTTTCCTTCATTTTTAAAGGAGGAAGTTATGGTATTTTCCCGTTCACTTTAGAATACAGTGACCATGTTTTCTTGGGAAAAAGAAAGTATAAATCTAAATAAGAGGCAAATCTAAAAGAGGTTCATAAGGATTTTAAAGAATTGTTTATAACTTTGCTTTACAAAGGAAAATTGGCAAGAAAATAAATATAAAAAATTCTAAAGAACAGCTTTTTGAAATAAAGAACTTTTCATTATAAAGGATATAGGGTCACTGTACTTTACAGCAATCTAGGTTTTTTTATTTATATATTTAATTTATTTATTTATTTGTTTGTTTGTTTAAATTTATATACCGCCTCCTCTCCCAAGGGACTCAGGGCGGTGTACAGCAAGTAAAAATACACATAAGAAAAGTCTAAAAAACCAATTAAAATAATTAGATAACGCTGATAAAAACGTTACAGTTAAAAGTTAAAATGAATTAAGTTAAAATTATAAAATTTAAAATTACACTAACACATTAAAATAACCCTGATCTTGATCTGTTGCACCATCTCATGACCCTAGGCCAGTGGTGGTGTGCCATTCGCACTTGCATGCAGCTCCTCCACATACACTGCATATGCAACTGCACCACCTGTGCATGCATGCAGCTTTTACATGTGTAATGCACGTGCACTGTGCAAGACACTCACACACATGTGAGCAATCTTGTGTGCATGCACAGCAGAGCTCTGAAGACCACCTGGATTTACTGCTACAATCGCACACATGCACAGCAGAAGCCCGAAGACCAGCTGGGTCTCTGCATGCGCAATTGCACATGCATGCACAATCACATGTGCATGCTCAGCTGGAGGTAAGTTGGCTGACAGCTTGTGTGCCCAGCAAGATGGCTCTGCGTGCCACCTGTGGCACCCGTGCCATAGGTTCGCCTTCATGGCCCTAGGCAGTTCACAATTATGATGTGGCTAAAATGGATTTTAAATCACAGTCAGCTGAAAAGGCCTGGGGAATAATTCACTTTAAGGGAGCTTCTTAACAAGTATTACAATCTGAGCCAATCTCACATGCAAAGAGAGGCTCTTCATGAGGATGAGGGCCATAATGGAGGAACTATGTGTCCAAGTCTGCCTCCCCCCCCCCCTCACCTCAATTTTCAGATAATGGAGCTGGTTGAATTTGGTTAGAGGAGTCTGTATCCAGGAATCTCTTGGCAGTTAAAATCAGGATCCAAAATCATAAGTCATAGTTTAGGATTTCAATTAAGGGGACGCAGGTTGCAGCTCATCCCTGCTCCACAAATCTTGTTTTGGAGGAAGGCCATAATATTTGACAATATATTTCTTGCAGATTTTTGTTTTAGTTTAGTTTAGTTTAAGAAATCTGTGTGAGAAATGGCCTCTAGGTGAGGAATGAAATCAATTGTTACATCTGACATGTTTTTAGCAAGAGATGAATGGTCCCAGTAAACAGCTCTTCTAAGGAATGTTTGCTCATTCACAGAGTGGCTACCACAGCAAGTACAGTCAAACACAAAATATCAATTATCAGAAGATAAATGTATAAGATTGCTCGGTGTCACAATCTCTAGGCAACCAGTTCAGTATCAAGCCATAGCCTACTATCAAGAAACTTAATCTCTCACTTTCCATCAACTCTGCAATTGTCCTTTACTCCTATAACTAACAGTAGAGAAAAAAAAAAGTGGAAGAAGAAGAAGAAGAAGAAGAAGA
>JAEANM010027858.1:0-10468 GCA_017656035.1 Myanophis thanlyinensis
TGCTGAAGGGGAGATGAGCTTGTGGTCTAGAGGTTAAAACATCTGCCTACGATGCAGGCGACCCAGGTTCAAATCCCGTAAGGGTATGACCGCAAGGAATATAACTTGTACGTAGGAATAAATGTGATGGGGAAAGTGAGAAACATATTTCCTGGTGAAGTATAAATACTTCTGAGAGGATATATTAGTCTTGATACAGAGTACTTCGATTTTTTCTCCACAACACAAACCTTTGAGGAAAATTTAGTTCTGTGTGTGTGTGTTGTGTTGTGTTGTGTGTATGTGAGAACCAAGCCAAAGTCATTCAGTGAGCTTTCACTGTTTTTGCAGTAGCTGATCTTGGACATCTTCAGTCCCAACATTGTCTCCACTACAAAACTCTGGCTTTGTCAGTTTTATTTTGTATTTCTTTTTAATTCTTTTAATTATGATGCGTTTCATTTTTACTATACTTTGTACTGTGCTGTAGTAATCACAGCAGTAGCAGCAGAACCAGCCTTTTCTAATGACTTTCTGTGTCTTATTTATCTGATATGAATACTTTCTTCTTGGCTTTTAAGAAAAGTTTCATGTATTATTTTTAGTCCAGATGATGACAATGCAATAAAGGAAGATTTTGACTCTGCTAAATTTAGGACAGCCATTGTAGCCTAAGGGAAGCATGGCAGTGAACAGTTATGTTTTAGTCTTGTAGAATCTACTTTGGTTTCATTAAAATCCTGAGATCCATCAATAAGCAAGAAGGAAGAATCCAGAGACTTTTTCCACTGAGGAAACCAGTGCAATCAGTAGAAAGAGGAAGGAAGGCTGTTTTTTCTTGGTTCTTGATTCTTCAAATTCTATATCGGAGGTTTCATGGGAATTGTCTGAAAAAAAACTTGAGGCTTAGCAGGAATGAAGAGAAACAGACTTACTGTGCAAAAAGAGTGCCTGTAATGCAACAATTGATTCTTACACTCTTTAAAAACCACCTAATATTAAAGTATTAAGAAAATTAATCAGTTTTACCTCCAACTTTAATTTCAACAGAAAACCTTTTTTTTTTTTTTGACATATTGGCATTTCAAAGATGAAGGCTGCAAAGGGTCAGCTTTCTCTAATTATGAATATAAGTTTGTAAGATGTCTTTCTAGAATATTTGATTTGGCTTCTTATACCCTTGCCTTGGACAAATATGCTTTGAGCAATAATCCAAAGTAAATATGACTATGCATTTTATTATTTTGTTTAAACAACAAATGTTATATTTATTATGTCACATGTTAGTAAATCCATACTTCACTTCTACATTTTGCCTATTACCTAGTGAAGAGGTACTGTATGTCATTTTAAATACAAATATTAATAGGCTTACAAGTGTAAGGTTAAAACATGCTATTAAGAAGTGAAGGTTTATTAGAGGTAGGGTGACCATATTTGATAGCCAAAAAAAGAGGACGGGGGGGCGGTGTCAGGGGGGTGGCATTGGGGGTGGCTGGGCGGCGTCGGGGGGCCAGGGCGTCATCATCGGTGGCGTTGGGGGGGGCGGCGTCGGTGTGGCATCGGGTGGGGCGGCATCAGCGGCGTCAGCGGGGGCTTCCCTTCGCCGGAAATCGACCGCAAATCCAGACTCAGCTGAGAAGCAAGAAGCTTGTTCCGGGACCTCTTGCTGGAGCCTCTCGCTTTTCTCCATTTGCCCTGACATGACATCGACACTTTTACGTCCAGTCCGGGTAAATTTATAAAATTAAAAAAAACCGTCCGGACGCCCCGGACAGGACCTAAAAAGAGGACATGTCCAGGCAAAAGAGGACAGTTGGTCACCCTAATTAGAGGGGGCTTCTAGGCAAGGAATAGTGAACCAGACCTCTCCAAAGGTGCAGAGATGATGCTGGAGTCAAAACTGACTGGCGGCAAGCACAATCTCTGGCTAAAGAGTGATCACCCACTCGTGCTCCGGAGAGCTGCTCCTTGCAAGGAGATTGCAAGATTTCAGCCAACCCGTGTTACTGAGTACAGGGAGACAAAGGAAGCCACTGAGTTCTCATCTCAGTGGAGCTTCAAAGGATACTGGATTTATCCAGTGTCACTTTCACATTTATAATAATTTTGAAGTTAAAAATTACTTGGTGAGTAAAACATCCCAAAATAGAGGCAAAACTGACCAGCTAAAAGAATTTAAAGAGTATAAAATAAATGAAAAAGGGCAAATAAGAATTTAAGTCAAGAAAACTATAAGCAAATTAACAAACTAGATAAATTTGTAACACAAATGTGCTTTCTTTCGAAGAGGGATAACAATCACATGATTGTAAGGAATATAAATCATCCATTCTCCACTATTCAGTCAGAATTGAGGAAGCTTCTTAGATGAGAAGCAAAACGTCTACAAGAAAGTCCAATTGCCTTTTGAAAGAAAGTACCTTTGGAACAACCATGACCTGGATGACCAGGAAACTCCATAAATATTTACCTATGCACACTGGGATGAACATCCTTCAAATGATGCAGGAGTATGAAAGGATTTTCAGAATTTTTTTTTTTTTTTTAGGATTCAGGACCCTCTGAGGGCACAGATAAACCACCAAGTGGCCTCAACCACACTCAGAAAGAAGGCTGACAACCACATGACTGCAAGGAATATAAACCCTTCCATTCTCTACCATTCAGTCAGAACTGAAGAAGCTTCTTGAATGAGAAGTGAAATGTCTTCTAGCAAAACACTGAAGTCCAGTTGCCTTTTGCAAGAAAGCATCTTTGGGATTTTTTTCTATTGCTTTTCATTTCTCTTTGTTCTTTTTACACTATGTATTTCTTTTCTACTTTTATCTCTTTTAATATGTTTTTTTTAAAGAATATCTACTTCATATCTTATACAGACCCCCATAGCCTTCTAATTTACTGATCAATATATGAAGTGGTAACATCAAGTAAATGGGGCCTGACTTTAATTGTAGCGATTTCATTGAGAGCCAAATGGATGAAAACCCAGGTTAGAAATCTGACAAGGTTTATTACAGCTGTGTGTTTGTGTATGTATGCAAACAAACAAGTAAACAAAAACTAAACATTATGAATAAAAAAAATCCACTAGGGATATTAGCAGATAATTGTGGATAATTTTTGGACCAGAGTTACCTCAGTCAGCAATATGGGATGCATATAAATTTAGTAAATAAGTAAATAATTTCAAACTCTAAAGCTTCTTTTCTGCAAACTCTACAGTCAGAGCTAAATGATTTATTTATATCCTTGGATTCATCTAAGGCTTGATTCTGGTAGTTTTATTAACATAAACCTTTAAAACAATGAAATACTAAAAGTTATTGTGTATCTGAAGATACGCTTATTAAAAATTAATATAGAAAAACTGAGGATGTCAACTGAGTTGATGCTAAATCCATTTTTAAACAATCTTTGGTCAGCATAAGACAGGCATATCAGTATTACCACAGGGAAAAAAAATCAAAATGATGTAGTGTAGTATATTACTTAATAGAAAGACTTCAAATGAAAACCATTTGTACTAACACATGCATTCTAAGAACTATAAGAGATTTTGACAACATCACTATGTTGTGAAGAGAATGGAGCTGTGCTTATCTATTAGCATAGATAGAGAAAAACCCAGGTTGCTTAATGACCTGGTAGGGTATGAATATAAACGGTTGATGCACATACTTTTTCTAATAAATTAAGAACAAAATTTAAAACATATTTAATAATGGTGCAATAAATACAGAGAAAATTGAGGGAGAAGAAAACTAGAGACAAATGCCATGAGAATGAGCATTACAAAACAAACATTACATTTTTATGGATAGTAGTTAGTAGTTATATGCTAAAAATAATTTGGGCCAGTTCTCACCCGACCAGGTGTGGGAAGTGTAATTTCTTCCATGCCTTTTTGTAAGAGATCGCTGAACAGCTGAGGTAACCCTTTGGCGGAAATGAGTGACTCTACGAAGTATCTGGTGATGATTTTCTTGTCCATCTCTTGAATATCCATGCTGTGACATGGTGGTGTTGTCACATTAATTTTTAACGTTTTCTAGAAACGTGAAAACCTATACAGTATTTCTCTTGAAGCTTTGATTGCAACTGGTACTGCAGTGCTACTTAAAAGTGAGTCTTTTTAAAATCACCAAACACTGCAACATTACAAAAATAAAGTTAAATCACATTTATTTCATTAAAAAAACCAGTGAGTTTCTTGAAGACTTACTGTATACTTTGCTGAGCAAATTTCCAAGCACATCCAATTTCTTGATGCACAAAAGACATTCGCTATTTCTCTAATAGCCAGTCCTTCAAATCAGAAGAAACTATACATACACTTGATTCAGAAGTGATTTTAATTAGAATCTTTGACTGTAGTTGCATCCAAGTGTACGGTCTCTCTCTTTACCATGTATCTTTTGATAGCATTCTCATATGGTTTTCATTTCTAATTGCACAGGAATATCCGCTGAATTGCCAAGCAACTGATATCCATACAGGTCCTCTTCAAATATTCAAATATCAGCACTTAATGAAACACGACCTCTTTTACTTGAAAACTAAAAGTTTCAAATCCTAGATCTGGCTGTCAAGAATACTGTTTTCTGTCAAGGTTGTTTCTAGGCTGATTTCAACAAGGCAGAGAAACCTACCAATGCTCAAGTTCAAGGTTTACAGACTCATCATATAACAAGCATTGATTGTTCGTCAGCCTATCCAGTACAAATTATGTTGCTTCGGAGCTCTTCAAAGCTAAAACTGATTTTTTCGTCAAAGCATTCAAAACGGAAAGGAACAATTCCCAGAAAAAACTCTAGTTTAATAAACAACTTGCAATGGGAAGGAAGGGAGGGGATACAGACCACTGCTCTGCAGGATTTGTTCTCATCTTATTCAACACAGGAGAGAGGAAACTGCTTGCATTGCTTTCCTTGGCAGTAACTCCTTTCCATGAAAGATATTTAACTGGGGGTGCAATCAGAAAGCCAGCACTTTCCCACAAGAGCACACCAACATCTGCAAACACTGTGAAATATAACAGTTAATCTAACACCACATGAGACTTAAGAGTTGAGCACTATGTGAAAAATGCATAAGGTGCATTATTGATACTTTTCTAACAAATGTGTATTTTTAGAAAGATATATATACCAAAACAATTGGAGGACCAAATTATCCCAGTTCATGGAATTTTCTTTAAAAATGTGATATACTGAAAAGACAATGTTGTAGTGTTCTTCAGTTGGTACTAGAATATTTTGTTTTCACGAAATTATTCACGATAAGCAATTTGACTATTTTCTTTTACAGTAGGACTTTAAAGTTGCTTTTTAAAACGCTCCCATATTGCATGTTATAACAAATATTTGGAAAAACATAACGTGTGGTCTAGGGACAGTGAATATAGAAAGTCTACACACCTCTCTTAAAATGCCAGGTTTTGAGGATGTAAAAAAAATCAGACCAAGATAAATCAATTCAGATTTTTTTTCCACCGTTAATGCACGTTATAAGCTGTAAATATAATTGAAAGCTCTTTTGAAGCGGGTGAAGGAGGAGAGTGCAAAAGCTGGCTTGAAACTCAACATTAAGAAAACTAAGATCATGGCACCTGGCCCTCTCACTTCATGGCAAATAAATGGGGGAGAAATGGAGGTAGTGACAGATTTCATTTTCCTGGGCTCCAAGATCACCGCAGATGGGGACTGCAGCCAAGAAATTAAAAGATAATTGATCCTGGGGAGAAAGTCATGGCAAAGCTAGACAGCATACTAAAAAGCAGAGACATCACCCTGCCAACAAAAGTGCGTACAGTCAAGGCTATGGTTTTCCCAGTTGCAATGTATGGCTGTGAAAGTTAGACCATAAGGAAGGCTGAGCGCCAAAGAATTGTATGGTGCTAGAGAAGATTCCTGTGAGTCCCTTGGACTGCAAGGCAAACAAACCAGTCAGTCCTAGAGGAGATCAACCCTGACTGCTCTTTAGAAGGCCAGATCCTGAAGATGAAACTCAAGTACTTTGGCCACCTAATGAGAAAGAAGGACTCACTGGAGAAGAGCCTAATGCTGGGAATGATTGAGGGCAAAATAAGAATGGGATGGCAGAGAATGAGGTGGCTGGATGGAGTCACTGAAGCAGTCCATGTGAGCTTAAATGGACTCCATGGGATGATAGAAGACAGGAAGGCCTGGAGGAATGTTGTCCATGGGGTTGCAATGGGTCAGACATGACTTTGCAACTAACAACATCAATAATTGAAAGCAAACTGAAATCTTTCAGGGGAGAAAAATAAAAATAAAATCTTTACAATAAAATGATTGCATAAGTGTCCCACCCTTAAACTAATATTCTGTTGAAGTGCCTTTTGATTTTATGGCAGCATTCAATCTTTTGAGGTAGGAACCTATCAGGATAGCACAACTTGCCTTGGGAATCTTTGTCCACTCTTCCTTGCAAAAATGCTCCAAATCAGTCAGATTATGAGAGCATCTCCTACACACAACCCCCCTCAGATTTTTCAATTGGATTCAGGTCCAGGCTTTGGGTAGGGAATTAAAAAACTATTGATTTTTTTTTCTGGTGAAGCTATTGTTTTGTTGATTTTGAGGTATGTTTTGAGTCATTGTCGTGTTGAAAGATGAAATTTCTCTTCATATTCAGCATTTAAGCAGAGGCCTGAAAACTTTGTGCCAGAATTGATATTTAGAACTGTTCATAATCCCCTCTACCTTGTCTAAAACCCCAGTTCCTCAAAGCATAATGCTGCCCTCACCATGCTCCACTGTGGGTACTTTTAATGATGCACACTGTTGTTTTTCACCAAGCATGCTTTTTGGAATTATGGCCAAGAAGTTCAACCGTGGTCTCAATCAGAGAACAATACATTTTCCCACATGCTTTTGTCAGACTTGATCTAGGTGTTTGCTAAATTTAGACAGGCTTGGATGTTTTCCTTTATACAAAAAGGCTTCCTTCTGCCACCCTATCCCAGAGTCCAGACACATAAACAATATGAAAGATTGTTGTCACATGTAGTACACAACCAATACTGGCCAGAACTTCCTGCATCTCCTTTAATGTTGCTTTGGGCCTCTTGGCAGCCTCTCACATCAGTTTTCTTCTTGTTTTTTCATCAATTTTGGAGGGACACCCAGTTCTTGGTAATGTCTATTGTGCCATATTTTCTCCACTTGATGACTGTCTTCAATCTGTGTTAGATAGTATTTACAATGACTTGGAAATTGTTTTGTATTTGTATCCTGGCTGACACCTTCCAAAAATGAGACCCCTTCAATGCTTTCTAAGTTCTTTGCAAACCATGGATTTTGCTGTGAGAGGCAATTGAGTAAATGTCAGAAAAATCCTACTAGACCAGATGAACTTTATTTGGGCTTGATCAGAGTCACTTGATGGCAGGTATGTACTGACTAGTATTTCACACTAGTTTGAATGTGATTGGTTAATTCTAACACAGCCACATCCCTACTTATAGGAATATGTTTACACTTATGCAACCACATTATTGTACATTTTTATTATCCACCATACATATAAAGCCAAAGACAAATCAAACAATATGAAAAAATGAGTTCCTGGAAACAGTAACAGTATCATCAAAATTTAAAAATTGATTTTAAAAATGCAGACAATAGATGCCATCCCCAAACTCTAGAGCCATGATGGCGAACCTATGGCATGGGTACCACAGGTGGCAAGCAGAGCCATCTTGCTGGGCATACAAGCTGTTGGCCAACTTACCTCCAGCTGAGCATGCACATGCAATTGCTCATGCATGCATGCACAATTTCAGAGACCCAACTGGTCTTTGGGCCTCCGCTGTGCATGTCTGTAATTGCAGCAGGAAATCCAGCTGGTCTTCAGAGCTCTCCTGCGCATGCACATGTGATTGCTCATGTGCATGAGTGCCTGCATGCAGCGCGTGTGCATTGCACATGCAAAAGCTCCATGGATGTGCAGATGGTGTGGTTGTACATGCAGTGCATGTGGAGGAGTCATACGCAAGTGCAGATGGCACATGCAAAGCGCGTAGTTTTCGGCACTGGGTAAGTAAAAGGTTCGCCACCACTGCTGTAGAGCTTGTGTAGGTTGTGTACTACATGCGACAACAATCTTCCATATTCTTCATGTGTCTAGACTGAGGTAGGGTGGCAAGATGGAAGCTTTTTGTGGTGTCAAATTTGATCATATCACATGACATATCACAAAGTTTTTTGGCTTTGCGGAGCTGAGGTGGGCGTGGCCTGCACATGATGTATCCAGCCTGTGGGCCGCCAGTTTAACACCCCTGCTGCAGAGGCCAATACTTTTTATCATTTTATTCATCTGGGTTGAAATGTTTTCTTAATTTGAAAATCTGCTATATTGAGCAGAATCTCTAGAACAGGAAACATATTTGGGCCTCATAGAGTAAATATTTATATACTATATTTTTAAATGACAGCATTATTCAATGTGAGCTTGCAAAATATTTTAAGTGAGCATACAAATGCTACTGCTGAACATGGGCAATAAAAATGTGTGGGAATTCAACTGCATAGTTTTTGACTTTAGACTGCCTAGGCTGCCCTCTTGATCTTTTGGATCCCCTACATGTGGACACCCCTGACTAAGTAGACTATTAGTTAAGTTTAACATAGGTAACAAAACTTGAAGATTTCAAAGTATTCCAGCAGGATGCACTCACAATCACAGGGTGTGGGGAAGGAATGCTAAATATTTGGTAACTAACTTTTGTGAATTTTGTAATTTTGTGGATATAAATACATCTGTCATAGAAATCATTTGTAAGAAAAAGGATACTGCTCCTGTTTTTTCTGAATACTAATCTGTCAGGTTCAATCAGATTTCTCCAGTCTCCATAACAACCCACAATTAATTAGCACCTTCAAAGAGAGCAAGGACTTAACAGTATTAATTGGCAGTTCTGAACAAATACCACCTGCTCTTCTCTCTCTCCTGTGCAAAGATGAAACAAACTGCATTGGAGCACGAACAAACAAGGCATTGAAAATCTGAGCTATGCTCAAATAAGATTTCTTGGTCTTTTTGACATCCTGGCAATTCCAATGAAATATAGTCATACTTTTTTTCATATCTTTTGGAAGGTAGTTGGATGAAAAGCCAGCATGGCACATCAGTCAAGAATTTGACAAGCTCCAGGCTAAACCAGGTCCAAGCCTTTACCTACTTCACAGGATTGTCACTGTGGGAATGATTCCCATGCAAGCTGCCATGGGTTCCTGGAAGAAGGTTGGGACATAAAATAGATAAAATGCTTGCAACAAGATGGAATGTTACCTGAACATGGGTAAAGGTTCCCCTCACACATGTGTGGTAGTCGCTCCTGACTCTAGGGGGTGGTGCTCAGCTCCGTTTCTAAGCCAAAGAGCCAGCACTGTCTGATGACGATTCTGTGGTCAAGTGGCCAGCATGACTATACGCAAAAGGTGCACTGAGCGCTGTTTACCTTCCTACCAAGGTGGTCCCTATTTTTTTTACAGTGAAACCTCCAGTCATGACTGTAATTCATTTCATAACTTTGGTTGGCACCCAATTTGGTTGTGAAGCAAGACTGACTGCGCATGCACACACCCCAAAAAAATGGCATGGTGTGGAAAGGGAAATTGATCGCCACTCAAGTTTTTGTTTGTGACCAGATGCAAACAGTCTGCAAAATTTTTGATTGGCATCCGATTTGGTCATGGTGAGAGGCATTCGTTACCAGAGGTTCCACTGTACTTGCATTTTTACATGCTTCTGAACTGCTAGGTTGGCAGAAACTGGGGCAAGTACTGGAAGCTTACTCCATTATGTGCTACTAGGGATTCGAACTGCCAAATTGTTGACTTTTCTGATTGACAAGCTTAGTGTCTTAGCACTGAACCACCACGTCCCCCTTATCTGAACATATGCACACATAATTAACATTATTTCTAAATGGAATGGTTGAGATATAACAAATCACAACTGAATATTAAAAGAGTAACTGTCAGTGAGATGCTACTGTTTGATGCAGACTATTCTACTGTGCTTGGTTCAAGTGAAATACAGCTTTTAAAATTCAAATGTTAAGCAGAAACCGTAGTTTATTCAAAATCATAGTTTTTCAATCTCTTTCTCTCATGCTACTTAAATATTAACATAACCACCCATTTTATGTACCATAATCCCTGATGGTTTACAAATAATGCAGTACACAGAAGTTATTTCAAGTACTTTTAAAAAATAACATAGCATTCTGTGTATCATTATTTTTCCAGAACTCCCAATTGCTCAGAATTTTTCAGTGACTTCACCTTAAAATTTCTACAAGGATGTCAAAATGATACAAAAATACCAACTTTTTGAGAATTTAGGCATGACATAAATATAATACAATCCCCAACATTTCAGCAGCACCCACCCTATGGAATGAACTTCCCCCGGAGATTCGTATTATTGCAGACCTCCGGGGTTTCCGACGCGCCCT
>JAEANM010027859.1:0-10468 GCA_017656035.1 Myanophis thanlyinensis
CTTGCTGATAGAAGGAGGTTTGCACTCAAAATCTCATGATACATGGCCCCATTCATTCTGTCCTGTACACGGATCAGCCGACCTGAGCTGTCCCTCTGATGTGCTCATTCCTAATCCTGTCCATCCTGACCACTCCTAAAGAGAACCTCAAGATCCTCATCTCTGCTACCTCCATCTCTGCCTATTGCCTTTTCCTCATTGCTACAGTCTCTAACTCATACAGCATAGCTACTACTGTCTTGTACACCTTTCCTTTGATTCTTGCTAACACTCTTCTGTCACACAACACTCCTGACACCTTTCTTCACCCATTCCAACCCACCTGAACTTGCCTCTTCACCTCTTTTCCACACTCCCCATCACACTGGACTTTTGACCCCGAATATTTAAACTCCTGCACCAAATGCTTAAACTCTGTTCTGTTCTGTTCACTGGCTTTTCTCTCTGAGAGAAAATGCCAAGAACATCTTTTCAAGCTTCAGCTCTGTTGTGTTTACTTTGTTGTGCTTTAAATTCTGACCTCCACTTCACTGTGTCTCTTGACTTGTTCCTTGGACTTGTCCCTTGCTTATTGGGCTCATGGTCTTAACCTGTGCCAAGCCTTTGATTATATTACAGTTTCTATCTTTAGATATAAGAAAAAAGGATTCTAACAGTTCTGCTTGAGTTTGCATATCACTGGATTCTGGCAGGAAGCTTGCTATCTTGTTGTTTGGTTGAAAACACAAAGTATTTTATCTGCCTGAATGTTTTGAGGTACATCTAATCCCGATTCCAGATTGGTATCTTGTTGTGCTGGTAGAAAACACTGGGTACTTTATCTGCATAGGTGTGTTGAGGTACATCTAATCTTGAATCCGGATTGGCATTATCAGTTTTGCTCTTGACTCCCCTTCACTGAGTAGGGGGTAACGTTAGGTAATGTCCAATTTCCATTCAATTGATTTTTATAAAGGCAATGAGAGAAGAAAAGGGAAAATCAGGTGAAGCTATGAACATGAAATCACAGTTTGGATCTAAGGAAATGACAGCTACATTGTTAAGAAGTGAACCTTAGTCAGTACAATGATGAAACCAAAGGCTCTGTAATGTGCATATCCTAATTTTTTTCAGCTCACTGCCTATTGCCCAAATGGCTGTCCAGCTCGAGCAATGAGCTCTTCAGCTAATTAGTTTTTATGCTGAGGGGAAAAATAGCAAGGCAATCCTTTAATGTGCAACGGGGGCTTATTTTATAAGCCTCTGCAACATTAACGGCATTTAACAGATCATAAATGTGACTTAATTGCAAATAATTCAGCATAACTTATGTGGAAATCTTTTAAGATTCTAACCTTGTCTTGTTTGTAGCTAGTTCCCTTTGTATATATTAAAAGCTGCCTTGCATTCTGCCACCAAACATTTCAAGATTCACTGGTATGTTTAAGCATTCACAATGCCTGATTGGTCTTATTCTTTCTCTGCCTTCTCTATCTGGGTGGCTTTCTGCTTCCAGAATTCTAAACCAAAGAGGATGAAAGCAGCAGTAGGTTAGGAAAGTTAATGTTACCAACCATGCTTTAAACATCATTAAAGTGAAATTCTTCCTGCTGAGATTGTGAAGTTATTTGCACAGACACAAAACAATAACATGCAAAACAGAAAAACTATGAATGGTGAAGGGATATTGCACCAGCCTTGTAGAAATTGCAGTCAATGCTAGACAGAAATTAATACCTGCCTATCAACAATCAAATGAAAAGCAACAGGACTTGGACAGGACTTTCATACCCTTGTCTTTTTAAATGTACTGATGTTAAAAGGGAGATGTTCTTTTATGTAATTTTCTGGTGCACTGGTTTCAAAACTTATATGTCCACTGTCCACTAAGATTTAATTGAAGGGATTGTTAACTAAATTAATGACAAAAGTTATTATAATCTTGTTTCTATGCAGTCATTTAATATGCAATATTTGACGCATCTTACTGTAATGGAACAATAAAGGATGGTGGACACTATAGGAATTTCAAGATTGCACAGTTAAGCCATACATTAATGGTTTCACTGCAGAAATACCATGGTTATTGCTGAATTTGCAAAGATGGGTGTTAAAGAAGCTGGGATTTGCCTTTGGAGTGGATGATTGATTAGGGACAGACCAGTTGAAATAGATTAGAATACAGATTTCTTATATTCTTGAAAGCTTTAGGAGACATCAGAATTGGCAAGATTGATATTTCTAGCCCCTTTTGGTCAGAATGTAGGGTGACATAAGACCTGGCATTCCCAGTTAGAAAACTCCCACTCTTGTTATTAATCCCATCCAAGTTTCACTATGGCCCATTTCAGCTTGTCTTTTAAGATTTGGGTCAATGTTTAAAGGTGAGAATGCCTTCCTTCCTTAAATGATTCACCTTCCTCTTAATATCCCCAAACATTGGTAATTATCTTGGGATATTGCAGATTGTCTCATTCTACATTACACTTTATAGTTTGGACTGTGACAAGGAAAAGGTTATCTGGCCTGTTATATATCATTAAGCACAAGTCTGAAAGGTCTAAAATCTAATTGTTTTAACTGGATTTTAATTACCTTGTATGTTTTTAATGGCTGTACACCACCCCGAGTCCCTTTGGGAGAGGTGGCAGTATATAAATTAAATTAATAAATAAATAATAAATAACAAACGAAACAGTTTTAGTTATTACTGTGAGGCCATTTATTGAGCTGGAGCTATGGAGCAATAGTAAGGTGCATGTTTGATTAAAAACAGTATGGAGGAACAGAAGCTATTTGGATGGTAATACTGTGAATTTTCATTCTATAGCCTTTAAAAAAAGAAATAGGCATACAGATTTACAAATAAACAACCAAAACCAGCTTCCATGTGGAATGGAGTATTATGAACAGGAAGATGGCATTCTGTATGAATGTCCCATGATGATATAACTTATTAATTAATGGGTATCTAATAAAATAAAACATTCCCCTTCTCTTTTTTTCAATGGAGATGGTCACCCTCATGAGAAACAGTATACAACAAACTGGTTTGAAGCAATAGAACCTAGCTAGAGATAAAATAAAAATTCTGGTTAGAAGTCAAGGAGAACTATATTTGCTGAGAGAAGCTTATTTACCCAGGCTGAAATGGAATATAATGTCCTATATATTTTAAAAAGTGCTCTCACAACTGAAAGTAATATGTCTCATAAGGTTGTTTTTTATCCTTGGTGAATATTATCTTACATTTTTCCAGGTGGAAAAAAATGTACAAACCTTCCATTTTCTTCAATTGCCTTAGTCACATTTACCCCAAACAATAAGCCTTTTTAATAGGGGAGAAAGTCCTATTCAGTGAATTGACAGGTTTAATTTACTATTACGGAAAGATGTGGCAATGGGGCATGTCGCTTAGTTGCTGATTCCAGTACTATTGGACTGGGAGAGGTGAATATTGTAGTTACATCACTGGGTTAGGATGGATCTGATAAAACTATGGATATAAAATATGAGTTGTCATTCTTTCCTTTAAAGAAACAATCAAGTATGTTTCCTGCATAGTGTACATGTATAATGGAGGGATGCATCTTTCCTTTTGGTGATATGTTATTTCAGCAGAGGAACATTCATGTTGGAGAAATTAGAAACCTAATAGTAACTAATACCATCGACTGTGATGAATTCACCTATGTCTCCAGCACGTACAACTCTTAGCATCTATCCTTGTTTGGTGAGACACCCAATATTTTCAACCATTAAAAACATTCATTCAAAACTGTATGTTCTGATATTACCTTGAAACCAATACAGATAACCATCTGATGCTATGAAAGAGATTGTAGTTAAAATACTACCATTTAATAATGGCTATTAGATATATTAGTTTTCCTTGTTATGTGTGATCTGAAAAATGTAAATACAAAATGTTTAGTGTTCCTTGGAAACAACATACAGTGGAAAAACACTATCATAGATCTCTTTATAACTCTTTAAGTAGATACATGGGGGAGCTCAATCAATAATTCCTAAACATAAAAGCTATGCTTCAAGATTGCTCTCTGTTAGAGACATTGTGCCTGTCTGTGAGCTTCCCCAATGGGACCATTTAAGTTAATGGAAAAATCTAACTGAGTTTTACCAGGATTTGGTAGCAACTGTTTTTCTATTCTGCCTGAGGAAGAGTGAACTACCAGGCTCTTATACATTATTATTTACCCTGAGAGGACCAGCTCACCAACTGTTAAAAATCTGGGAACACAATGGGAACCAACTGATGAGGTAAATAGTAACATCTGTGGTTACTTGAGTCATGTTAATGAAGCTATTGGGGATTCCAGAAACTTTAAATCTTTTAATTTCCCTCCTTGAGTGAAACTTCTAGCTGAAAAAAAATATATAAAAGGTTACCTTAGAATATAAGCCAGAATGCCAGAAACCTATACTATACTAGAAAAAAGGAACAATTTTTTTGTTCTTGAAAAATCTGTATTTTTCCCCATAATACAGGTATCTCCTTGTTGCTATTAGGTACTCTTTTGGAATGACTGATTTTCCAGATTCTTCTTCTTCTGGGATCAGTTGAGCATAGAGTATGGGGAAAAAAAATTAAATATAGGTCTGCCTCAATTATAAAAGTTAAGTGCTTATGAGTTTTTTTTAATTTGTCAAACGGGTACAAGATAACTATAGGTATGAACATGAACATGACAAAGTTACGTTGTAGAGCCAGGATAAATTCTTCTGAGCTAAACTCATATGTTTAGTTTTATTTATTTCTAAAACAAGTTTCTATGGCCACTCGACTCCAGAGCATCTTTACAGAGTTTGTGACATGGCATTCTAGTTCCTGGTCCTCTAAGGAATCACCTCACAGCCCTTGCTCAGATTCAGCATATGGTGAGATCCCCTTCTTTCATCATTTTCATGTAGCCAGTATTAATTTGTCATTTCTGATTCTTCTTTCAACCCTGCAAATATTTTTGCTTAGACGATTGTCCTGGAATGAAATTAACAAGATTATTCTCCCCTTCTTCTTGTATGTTAATGAAGACCCAATCATCTAGGCCAAAAGTATCTAAAAAAGTTAAATCATGGCATTTTAAATAAACAAGTCTTCATTAATATATTGAAATGCTGTACATTTTGGGGAGAAACCCAGTGTGGTATTCAGCCTGATTGCACCAGTTCTATTGAACCGGTAGTGGTGATGAGCGTTTGGCCTGCCTGCCTGCCCACCCACCTACCTCTGCCCTATCCTGTCCTATATCATCTTTTTTTCCTTTCTTTCAGCTGAATCATGTGGATCAGCTTTTTTGTGCATCTCCACAGCCCTCCTACTCACCTGGTAAGTCCAAAACTTGCAGTTTAGAAGCCGTGCAGCAGCAAAGTGTGCACGCACTGAACAGGTAATAAAACCGGTTGCATCCCACCACTGGAAAAAATAACCTGCAGTTGATGTGGTAAGAGTTAGTACTTGGATGAGTAATGAAACATCTCAGATTAACAAACTTTGTTCCAGTTGCCATGATTTAGCCTTTAGATACTTCTTCCTCTTGATTTTGCTGCAGCTGATAAAGCAATAAGACATTATAAAGCAACTGGCTACTTCTTGAGGGAAAGGGAAGGAAAAGTATTTCTTTTGTGGATGGTGTTAAGAGACTGGCTTTTGACACTTCCACTACTTAGGGAACCTTTAATGTCCTTGTGCCTATCTGTAGTCATTGTTAAGAATGTACATCTCCCACTCCCAGTTCCAGTCCCTGTGGCCTAGTCATAATGACTGGGAAAAGTGTGTCAGAGCTGTCCCCTTCTTAATTTTCCCTGTCCAGTTCCCCTCTTCCCTTGGTCCCTTATTGTCCAATTGTATTTGAATAAATACAAATACCTGGTTGAAAAATTACCAATCTGTTGTTACATCTTTAGTTAGCAATAGGCTTTTCCATGCAACAGAGGAATGGTAACTTGCTGGCTTTGCAGCTACCTCTTTACATCATTTGTACAGATTTTTTTTCTTGTTCTGAGAATGTGCTTGGACCAGAACACAAATATTTTTTTTCCTTTTGGAATGGAGTGTGGAATGCAAGAGATGTTTGCTGTTTCTAGCCCTGTAGAAGCTAGAGATAGGTGCTGATTGGTTCATATATCCCCTGCCTGTTCTGATGGCAGTAGCTGTGAAGGCAGATTAAAGACAATTTGCAGGGATTACAGAGTGGGGAAAAAATCACGTGACAATGCTCTTGGCTGTCAGTTATAGCTGCTAATGTTCAAACACTGGGAAAATAGTTGGTGGCTGGAAATATTTGCAGTTTTTCAGCCAAACCTCAAGACACATTAATCTTAGTATCAGTGAGATTTTGCTTTTACCAGATAAATCACTGCACCAGATGATAGTTTTCTAAATTATGTTATCTGAGGAGTATTTGAAAATTCCACCCCCACCATCTTTCTCTGAGAAAGAGCAGATGGTGCCAACACATCCCAGCCTCTCAAGGCAGTTGGCATTTTGAAATTAACACCGGTGTATGTTCTGGTGAGATGAAAACAAAGGCCTTGCAAGGGAGGAATGAAAACTGTTTATGGGGGTGGGAGAACCAGGCAAATGCTGACAAATGTTGATTTGCAAATGTAAACATAATATGGTCCTACTAAGACAGCACAGTTCTTTGTTGAAAAGAAGGAAAACAACTTCCTTGTATTTTAATGTGTAACAAACATGTAACTTACAATTCAGGTTTGTTTTTGTTCTTATGTTTGGTTTCCAAAGTTACATTTTAATGAAGTGGGACGGAATTAAGCTTAAGGGAAAAAAGACCTGAAGCTGAAGCTGTCAAAATCCATACTGTAGAATACAAAGACTTGATCAGCCCACCTGCAATTTTCTCCAAACCCTGGCCTGGACATTACAACATTATCACTTTAATCTTTCCTATCTTTACTGTGTTGGGAAATCCAGCAGCAAATTAACATTTTAAATTTGGGAAACCTGTTTGTTCAAAGTTACTAATTAGCCCCAGTTCTGGTCAGTTTGCAATAAGAGTTCTTTTACACATTATATTTTTAATGATTTGGGCACATAGAATACAGAGCTGCTCAACTAGTAACAAAGAACTTTGGGTTTTACGCTATTGATCTGTGGTGGTATAATTTCAATAGGTATGCATTGGGAGTTCACTTTCTGAAATGTCAGATATGAAATTGATTAACTGGTTAATGTACAATAGGTGTTAAGAACATGTTTTAGCAGTTTACTACTCATTTCTGAATTCAAAGTAAAAAAAAATTACAGCCCTATACACCCCTTATGCCTTCTGATTTGAGAGAAATGTTAAGCTTTATTTACTTTAAAATTTTATACTTTACATATAGTGATATATGTAAATGTATAAACAGCCCAGAATTGCTCGGATTAAAACAGCATAGACGTTTAAATAATAATACAAAATATTATATACATCATATGTAATCATATTCTCAGTTAAAATAGAGTGGGAAAGACAGTACATCATTGCTTCATTATGTGTTTAGGTCTGTTGTAATGGGAATTAGAGTAAAATATGCAATACTTTTCAGAAAAATTATAACTCGGCTGGAACTTGTCAGTGTAGCATTTCTTTAGGAAATATTTCAAAAAGCACAAGAGCTTTCTTTTTGGCACAGAAACAGCATTGCCCTTTGGTATTTGAACATATTAGCTTACTGTTTTGATGCCCAAGTCTTGATTGAAATGGAATCGCTTAACCCATCAAATTGTTGAAAAAGAAATCCAGCTGTTCTTTCCAAACATATGGACTACAATATCTGACCATAATTTATCTGTAGAACATACTAGAGCTCTGCTCTAGAGTTAATGTTGGGAAGAAATTCTGTAGCATAGCCATTGCCAATTAATATTTTTAATTTTTTTTTTTAAAGCTATAGGGAAGGGTGTCAAACTCGATTTCATTGAGGGCTGCATAAGGGTTTTATTTGACTTCAGGGGGCCAAGGTGGGTGTGCCCAGCTCAATGTCACTCCTCTCGGGGTCACCTATGGTGACTCAAGCGCTCTGCCAGAGAAAGCAAGTTCCCAAGTTCAGTTTTTGGCTGCCATGGTCTCCTGCAACCCTCTGCCAGTGAAAACAGAGCTCCATTTTCACTGCAGAGGATTGCAGGAGGCTGTGGCAGCCAAAAATGGAGCTTGGGAGCCTGTTTTCGCTGGCAGAAGGACTGCAGGCCAATTCTTCACTGATTCCAGGGTGACCCTGTGGGCCATATCTAAGTACCCACTAGGTCTTGAGTTTGACACCCCTGTTGTAGGATGTAATGTAAAATTTCATTAGCATAGATTCATAGATCCAAAGCAGTAAAAAGAATGGGTTAAATTAAGCTTGTTCACTATTTTAATACATAAGTAATTTATCTTGTAGATAGAAACTAATGCATAGAGACTCACCTGCCAGTTTACTTCTCCATAGTTTTGTTTGTATGCATAGATTATTTTTTAAACATAGAGCTGAAGTTATTTATACCTTCTCAAATAAGCTAGTACATTTATGGACATGGAAAACTTCTGGATCAGAGTAAAAGTTTTTGAAAAGATGGACCATTTATAGCAAGTCTTCTTCATAAAATATTTTATATATTTATTTATTTATTTATTCAATTTGTATGGCTGCTCATCTCAACACTGATTCTGGGCAGCAAACAGAATTAAAATAAAGTAAAAACAATGGCAACAATACAAAAATTAAAATACACAGCAGCTGAGAAAATTTCATATCCCATAATCACCTATTGATGTTAATTTGTTTTTATCATGATTAAAAATGGAGCCACATTTTCTTTCTTAATAATCATTATTTTATTAATATATTTTACAAGATTGCAGGTTGAAACAATTTTAAATACAAATCTTTTATACAGAAAGTGTAATAAAGTTAAAATAGTTCCTTATGTAATCATAGCATTATTGCAATGCTTACAAAATTTTGCATAGAGTGTGCAAGGATTGATGTTACTTGATAAAAAAAGCTTTTTTTCTCACACAATCACACACATACATAAATTAAGAATAAAAAATAAGAATCCAAACAAAATGTGAACATCTCCATGAACAAAACATGATATAAAATTGTTGGGTTTACATAATGAAGGCCTTGATGTCAGACAATGCATTTTGCTATAACAGATGGAAAACTCTGATAGCATATGGATGGTGTTTTAATGCTACATTCATAAACAGCTAGGATTTTGACAGCTTTAAGTTTCATTGCTTAAACCAGCAGAGAATGTATTCTGCTCTCAGTGCTCAATACATAGTGTTTTAGTTGTTCTTCACACTAGTAATTATGTGATACATTAAGCACTGTTATCCAGACAAGGCAAGATTATAAAATAAGGGCTAATTTATGATCAGGAAAATGACTGATCTGCAACCCCCAATAATTCTATTATGTAACTTACTACTTCCAATAGGATTATGAACTGTGAACTCTGTAAGTCAATCTGAGCTAATAATAAGATGCTCGATCCAGATTTAATCATGCTTAAAACAAAACAACTGAATCAAAGAGGAAAGTAAGTGTAGGGTAATTTAAATTCCACTGATTTCAACTGAATTAGTGGGTTTGGTGATTTCATTGAGTCTATTCCAAGCATGACTAAATCTGGATTCAATTTATTTTTTAAACACTTAAAAATAAGCACATCTCATTTTAACACTACATCCCTTTGTTCACAAGTCACAAAGTTCAAAGTACAACTATGAGCTAGTAGTCTGTGAGTGCTTTCATGCCTTGTACAGTTTCTAGAACACAACAGAGGCTCTGGTTGATGTTGAAAACAGAATGCTAGGCTAGATGTATCTTTGGTTTGATTCAGCAAAGTTCTTTATTGATGTGTGAACCAGTTCTGATTTTAGGACTTAAACCAAGAATCTGAGGGTATTTCAGATGTCACTTTAAAATAACATTTGAGCCTAGTAGAGCTTAGTTTGCATATGCATGCTATCAGTGCAAAACTGTGAATGAAAAATCAATTCTAAATTCATGCTAACCAATGGAAAATTTCTACCAGTCCTGTAGATGTGAAAAGATGAACCAACACCCCCCCCCCCACAAATAATGTTATGTAGCTAATGATGAACCATTTGTCCTTTCGATCAAATTAAGCTGAACATCAGATCAGTTTTAAATCCTAAAACCTCAACTCAAAATTGAAGTTTGTAAAGATGAAACCATATGAAATCACAATGGAGAAGGCTGAGGGCAACTTTTTGAAATGAAATGTGTGCGATATAATCTTAAGGAGTTTAAGACTAATTTTAAATTAGTCACATAAATTTAAATTAGTCACATAAATTTATGAAAAGTAGTATTACAGAAGGAGAAAAAAGCAAGTAAACTATTTCATTTAAATAGAAATTATATTTGGTAGAATCGCAATGTGTAAGATGATGCTGTTGCCGAAGTTTAATTTTTTATTTGAGATGTTACCGTTAAATTTGACAGA
>JAEANM010027860.1:0-10467 GCA_017656035.1 Myanophis thanlyinensis
GGCTGGCGCAACAGCCAATAGGATTCACCCTGTTGTCCGGAACATTGAAGCGAAGTACGCATGCGCGATACTCTACAAACTCTGTCTCCAAGAATCTGTCCCTTAATGTTCATTGCTATTAGCTAATCGATACACCTCATGAACCTGTGACTTTTTGCTATTACATGTCTTGCTTAAATTCTTAACACTGCGATCAAGCATTTGACATCAGCCGTTTCTGTACTAATGCGGATGGCCACCATGGAACTGAGAGTTAATTGGCTGATTAAAATGTGCAAAAAGTCACTTGGTGTATTAGATTTCGATGTCCATCTTCCAGACAAGGTTCATTTCTCCACAAGAATATGCTTCTGTGGGTTTTATTTAAGGAAATTAGGTGTATCTTTTCGATCCTCCTGAAGATTTCAGCTCAGCTCTTATTTTCGATTCTTCATTCCTCTAACAGCAGGAATTTGCAGGTTTGACTCTGAAGAAGGATAAGCAACTTGGTACCAGGCTACCTGCCCACCAAGCTTGTTTTATATCTTTGCTCTTACAAATTAAGGAAAGCTGACATGTGGCAAAACAAAATTCCAGTCTCCACCATCATCTTTAGTTATCTCTTGAGGCCCATTTAAATTCCAGAGGCCTTCATAGAAAATGTAAACAAAAACGTGCAAGGATCTGTTTGGAAACAAGCTCATCTAACAGAAGAAACAAAGATAAGCAATGCTGATAAGGTGCATCCTCATGTTCTAAAGAAATGGCAGGGTGCAATATCACCATCTGGTAAATCAGGAGTGTCCAACCTTGGCAACTTTAAGACTTGTGGACTTCAATTCCCAGAGTTCTCCAGCCGGCATGGGAATTTTGGGAATTGAAGTCCACAGGTCTTAAAGTTGCCAAGGTTGAATTGGCAATGGTAAATTGATGCTTTACAATAGAAAGTTGAAAAAACATTCCAACAGAAGGGAGCACCAAGTTACCACCAAACCATTACCAAGAAACCACATGGAGATACATATATCTTGACCAGGATTGCTGCTCAAATTAAGGGAGATTTTTTTTCCTTCTTATGCCAGCTGGCATCTAGTTCATGTTCTCCAAAATCCAAATGTACCCACAAAAGTGGCTTGTATTACCTGTTGAAAACTCTAGATTTTCTAGATACCTCTAGAAAACTCTAGAGTAGAAGCATTTGGCTAGAATGGTTCCTCTGCTAGCTTTCTTGAGCTCAGCTGTTTCCAGCCTCCTAAACTGGATTCCAAGAGTAGCAACATTTGCTTGAAACTGAGTGAATCTGGTTGGCTATTTCACCTCAAGCGTTTGTCTATTGAATGGTATTATATCATTTTAACTACAGTATTGGACTCTCAGTAGTGTATAAAACATCCACACTAAATACAGAACATAAATGTAATAATAAAATAAACCTGAAGAAGGAAAACAGCATTAGTTTTCCAGGGTCGTTGTTTAACTAGCTTAGAAAGACCTTCAGCTTTGACTTGTTTCCAAAAGGTGAACAGGGTTGGAACAAATCTGTCAGGAGAAGTTCGTCCCACAGAATGGAAGTCATGACAGAAAAACACCTCTATGCCCAAGTTTGCACAGTCATAAGTCATTTTTCCTGTGGTGTTGGTTCTATTTGAAATAAGCAAATTTGGAGACACCTTGGTGCCAATCCACATAAGGTTTTATAGGTTACAACTAGTTTTTTAAGATGCATCCAGAAATCTATTAATAAGTAGTATAGATCCCATAGAAGAAGTGTAATATACCCACAGAGCCTCATTCTAGTTAGTCTGTGAATGAGGGGAAAGAGGGAGGAATCCCAATAAATACTTCCTGACACTTGGAGTTGCCCCCATCTCCCTTGTGGAATTAGTGCTCATTCACTGAAATAGCACATGAGCCAGTGCATTTTGTGCCAATGGCACTTTTGAGTAATCCTCAAAGGCAGCCCCATCGAGAGCACATTGCAGTAATCCAACTGTGTGATGAGTTACTCCTGCATGATCCTATTGTCCCAGGAAGAGCCCTATTTGGTAAACCAGCTGAAACTGGCCAAACTCTTCTTGGCCAGGGCCACCACCTGCTGACCCTTTGCTTTAAGTAATGGACCTGCTTCCTTAAGGGAAGTGCCACTCCAAGAGCAGCAATTCTGTCTTGCTTAGGTTTAGCTGTAACAATTTATGTTCATCTAAAAGATCCTAATTTATTCCAGATTTCTTGGGCATTTTCATTGCCTCTGATTTTCAGTTCATCCATACTTTGGAAATGGAAAGCTCCTTTTTTCCACTATTATATTGCATTACTGGTTTTAAATTAAAACTACCAGATAGGTATTTAGGAACAATACTGAGACATGCACAATTGGGTCTGAGACTCCTTTTTTTTATTAGCATTGCATGTAAAAAAAATGCAACCCTCAATTTATTCAGGATTTTTCCCCATGTTCAAATTTAGAAATTGTTCAGTTTATATCATCTTCTTCAGCCTTTTAATGACAGCACTCATCTTATTTGCAATAGTTTGGCCAAAGCTTTTCCATTCATAGTAACTTAGCAAGATCTAGCCAGCATTTTCACTAGAACCATGCCCAATGTTGCCTCATTTATTCAGGAAACTATTTTTGATGGTGAACATTTAGGGGTTATTACCCACAAACACCACACTGATATTTATATTGTTTGAAATATACCAAGTATTATCTGATTATGACAACTGAGCCTCTATTTTCAAGGACTTATTTACTAATTAACCCACACAGAGACACAAAGCACTCTTTGTTTTCTGAAGAACACTTGGTCTAACTGCAATCGTTTCAACATTATAATTAAAAATAATAATAACAATCTGACGAGATTTAGTAGCTGCAAAGATGAAATTGGATATTTGCAGAGAGGCAAGGTTAGGGGCCATCCACTTCCAGGCAAAAAGACACCTCTCCCTTGAGTATTTCTGACCCAGACATCTAATCCCATCATAGCATCCTTCTGTTTAGCACCTTTAATGGCCTCTAGATGTGCTAAACACAGAGTGAACTTATCTGTTCTCATTAGTACACAATGCCCTCTAAGCAACACACTCAGATCCAGGCATCTCCACAAGGAAAGTGTTTTCACCATTATAAGAATCTTTCAGAAGCTGAACTTCTAAGATGCTTCAATGCTATTTTGTCCTCGTCCCAATGTTTCTACTGAGGGAGAAAGGGGAAAGAGCAGCTTCAGAAAGAAATCAGGAAAGCAAACATGCATATTCCCTTAAATCTACTATAAGCCTGTACACACATTATCTATTTATATTCATTTATTTGATCAGCCTATTTATACAAGGACTGTGTAGCACCTCAGATTCAGTCTCTGGAAGGATCTCCAGAAGCTATGATTGAAAAAGTTAAATAGTGAGAATGAAGCTTCATTTTTTTTTTACATTTATCACATATAGAAAACAGACAGAACTCTGATTTCCCATTTCAACCAACATCATATGACTTTGTGCCCAGATTCCACTAGATCTCCAAAAATTGCTTTGGAATACCAGGGGTGGAAAAAGAACTTATTTGCAGTTACTCTGAAGCTCTCATTTATCTATTATTTTCTGTGTTTAAAAATATTGTCAGTCTATAACAATTTAAAACTAAGTGTATATTAAAAGTACAAACATAATAACAATCACCCAAATTGAAGCTGTTAAATAACAATCAAGGATTATTGTAAAAAAAATTAGTTCACTTTAGATAATTTCAGCTATTTGATCTCAATATGAAATTTCAAACACAAGGTCCCTTCTCTTTGGCCACTCAATCAGGGAAATGGCTTTGCATGAGCACACATAGTAAAACTTTGCTACATGCCAACTAAGTTCTAGAATGTGTATGATTCTCATAGTAAATCTCTTTGCTACATGCCAATTAAGGTCTAGAATGTATATGATTCACTCCAATAATTTCCCTACTGTGAACAGTAAAGGAACAACTCTCCCTGGAATCAGGATCATAATTACAAATAGCTAGAAGGATCCGCTCTACAAAAATGAGATATTTTCTTCAGGTAAGACAATCAAAAATCAATTATGACTTAAACACAAGACAGCACTGCCAGGCCCTGGAGTTATAATAAGTAGCACTTGGCTTGCCTCTTCATTACCAAGGTAATCAAGAATGACACCGCTTAATTATTTGCAGTGATCCCATATAATTTGTTTCTGAAATGTTATGCTGAGTTAGCTTACCTCAGTACGCAGCCACCAAGCAGTTCCTTTCTATGCAGTTAAATCAGAAATTAAGTACAGTAGCACTCTTAGCAACTTGTTAAACTCAGTCATTTCAAAGGCAACACTGTTCAGTCTAGAGCAGGGGTGTCAAACTGGCAGCCCATGGGCCAGATGCGGTATACACAGGCCACGCCCACCCCAGCTCTGTGAAGGGGAAAAAACATCATGATACATCAAGTAACGGCAACATGATGCCACAAATATGACACCCATGGTCTAGAGCAGTGCTTCTCAACCTTGGCAACTTTCAGAGGTGTGGACTTCAACTCCAGAATTCTTGAGCAAGCTTTGCTGGAGGAATTGAAGGCTCAATGGAATTTATGGGGGTGGTGGTCTTACTTCTGTTGTGGCTGCACAGTGATTCCAAACTGATGACACATTTAACCCCTCCCTCTGGCTCAAGCCTGCTCATCTCCTACATCCACTAAACCAGCAATATTCTCAGGATGTAGGATGAGCTTGAGCAGTAAAAAAAAAAACCCTCAACATGACAATCATGACCAAGCAATCAAAGCCTCCATTCTTTTTAATACACATTGTACATAAACTTACATAAAAGGTACAAGGCATCTATTGCACTTTAGTGGATTTTTGACACTGTTTTGCTTCTCACTATGCTATAATATCCATGCCCCACCCTGGCAAAAATCTCCCAAACCTATCTTAAAGCACATGTGAACTAGTCCTAAAGGGATACCTTTTAATTACTGCAAATCCAAAATCTTATGGTGTTATTTACAACTATCACCATCATTAATCTACATTTCATCCCCTTGACATCTGTTACTGGCAGACCATTTATAAAACAACTGGATCAGGATGCCAGACTTATGCTGATAGGTGATCTACAGTCCACTGAACTCATTTTGGTTGGGCCTTCAAAATTAACCTGAAATATAGAAGCAAAATGACAATGATGCTTTTTTTTAAACTACCCCATTTTTGTATAAATGTCACCACAAAGATTTCAAACTTTGACAAGACCAGTAGTGACTCCACCACTTGAGGCATCTCACTATCATAGCCTCTGAGTAGCTGGCATTAATCTAAATTTTAAAATGGAGCTCAATTTAGCTGCTAAGAGGGGATGACATGGGATATGGAGGATAGATTTGCAAATATCTGCAGTACATGCAGTCAAAATGCCCCTTTAGGTTACATTTTATACTGCATTACCATAAAACAGAATTGGGAAAAAATTATTACTTACAGTAC
Organism: Myanophis thanlyinensis; assembly: GCA_017656035.1. Lineage (NCBI taxonomy): Eukaryota > Metazoa > Chordata > Lepidosauria > Squamata > Homalopsidae > Myanophis > Myanophis thanlyinensis. The sequence continues at coordinate 5,470 of JAEANM010027860.1, forward strand.
TAAGATTTGAACTGCAACCTGCAGTATTGGTCAATTGCATTCGGTGCAGAATTCAAATTGGGACAGAAAAGCAATTGGAATTCTCACTGATGCATAAACTGCCAGCTTTTCCAAATTCTGTTATCTTGCTACAGTGATCAGGGGCCACTTTAATCTTACAGGCATGCCACAGATGTAGTTAAAGGGTAAAAGGGGATTTCCTTGCCAGAGGCAGATTGGAAGAATCCACTGGCTCTATTTTGCTTATTACCTGAGCAGCTTGCACCTCATAAAACACAAGCTCGGTCTACTAAGTGTAAAGGAAATTGGAGGCACTTCGTCTTTTTATACCCATTCCCTTCCTTTCATTTAGAAATTCAAAGCAATACCTTTGGAGTCTGCTCTCATGCAGCTTTTCAACAGCAATCCTGTGGGACAGGGATGGGCTGAGAAAGACAGGCCCAAGTCACCTGGTGTCAGTTGTTCTGCGCATGAGTGGGAACTGTTCATTAACTTGACAGCCTACGTCTTATTGTGTCCCCCTCCCCTGCAAATCGGGCTTCTAATGGCCTTCAAAATATGACTAATTGGGTCTAATTAAAGATAAGGAAGCAAAATTTATCCTTGGAACTCAGGCATTAAAATGTTTCAATGCATCAATTTGAGTTATCCAGTTGGGCATGATAATAGAGCACCAGCCGGTCTTAACCTGTAAAGCAACATCTTTGAAGAGACAAAAAAATACTTAATATTTAAGCTACTTCAGGAAAGAATCTATATCACAGGTGTCAAACTTGCAGCCCACGGACCAGATGCATCACACGCTGACCACATTCACCCTTGGTTTAGCAAAGGAGGAAAAAGTTGATATATCACGTGACAACATGACACCGCAAGTTTGACACCCCTGATCTATATCTCTTACTAGCTAATTGGGATTTGCACTTTCCAAATCTATGTAAAAGTAGAAAATCCATTGTCCTCCAGATACTGCTGTCTTATACCTCCCAACATCCCTTACCATTGACATAATCTGGTGCCGGCTTCTCACATCTACTATTTGGATTCTTCTAAATTCTGTGATAGTGTGTAGTTCAAAAATGTACACAATCGTATAAATTGGGATATGCATACAAAATGCATTATAATAAGTTGTTGCAGTAGAAAGGAGAAGTTCTGAAGTCAGCCTGGGTGCTAGGTTACTAATCGCAAAGCTCTGTACCAGGAGTAAGTCAGAAGAAGATGAAATGCAGCAACTTCAGAGCTGCTGAAGTAAATACAGGAAGAGTTTAAAGAAAAGATAAAATGGCTGCTTGTAAATAAGAAAATCAGAATTGGAGGGGTTCTATCCCAAAGAATAGAGAAGCAAATTACTTTGGAAAGAGTTTAAGTTTTGGTGGGGGTGTGATTTCCTCCCTGGTGGTTCCTTGATTACAGAATTGGTTTTTGCCTGATGATTTGTCTAATGCTGATTCCTGCGTATCTGAATTGGGTCCCTGGGAGGATGAGTTTTAATCTGTTTTGTTTCCTTCCTAGGTTTTCAAATAATAAACACCAATCAGAGAGAAAACAATACTCTAATCAAAGAACCACTAAAGAAGAAAACATCCCAAAACTGGCAGGACAAGCTATTATATATAAACAGGGACTCATCGCTTTGATGATGTTTCCTAGTTGGATAATGAAATGTCTGCAAGCAAGCAACCAAGAGAAGAATTAAGAACCTTAGAAAAGAATCAAGAACTCTATAATCCTACCCTGAGCTTCAGCTATTCTCTTCTATTAGAGACCCATGAATAACCAAGAGGGTAAAAAGTGTAAAGCACAAGGATTTTTGATCCTGTGTCAATTTGTGCAGCTGGGAGTCCTCTTACTGCTGCTAATAAGATATTGGGATTCATCACTTGATAAGCCAACACTCAAAGAGAGAGGAACTAGCAGGCTTTATCAGAGAAGAAATCACTTGAACTGGCCAAAGGAGAACCGAAACCCTTGGAAGTTAAGGAAGAGACATTGGTTGGAGACCCAATCCAGAAGGCAGGATCAAGAGTTAGGAAATCTACAAAGTGACCTCCCCCAATACACACATAGACTGTGTAGTGATCATTTAACCAAAGGATGAAGGGGAGTTGACTTGCTCAACAGGGTTGAACAAAGGGTTATTTCAGGGGCCGCTCATCACCGTGACATCTACCAATCCTATCAGTTCACCAGGAAAGTCATATTATAGGTCCTGAATATTAAGGAGTGTTGGGACTCAGGAAGAATGTCTTTTCTGTCACATTGGCTATTCTTTGCAAATCATCCCCCTGAATTTAGATTGGCCTTGACCGTCTGAAAGCATCTAGAGCAGTATTTCTCAACTTTGTCAGCTTTAAGATATGTGGACGTCAATTCCTGGAATATTCCTGTTAGCATGAGTTTATCAATGTGCCTGGGAATCCTGTTGTAATTCAGAGCCAGCTAGATGGCTGTATTGATGATCTGCCTGCTTCTTAGGTTTTCTGGTTTTAATTTTGGTTTATAATTGGGTTTTTAATTGGGTTTTGTGTTTTTAATGATCTGCTAAATCTGAGTAAGCCCCTTAAAAGGATAGGTTCCATTGAGTTCTGTAGCCTAATGCTGCCTATATTTCTCTCTTGTATGGTTCATGTGTCTGTCTATACGCGGTTGCTTAATAATATAAATAAACTAAACAATCCACGGCCTGTTGGGCCATCGTTTCAGAGATACTTTCTTACCTTACATTCGCATATGTCTGCATATCCTTCCTTTGTCTCCCTAACCTTTCCACATACCCCATGCACTCTCCCTGGCACACACATCACACCTCTCATGTATTTCCTTGCATCCCTGCACACTCTCCCAACCCATGTTAATAACATCAACAGCTAAGAAAAATTAAAATGGCTCAGTTCAGCTGTTTCTAGAAAAGAAGGGTTTGTGAATAGGTAACTTTACAGTAAAAAAGGGGCAAGAAAAGAAAGCCCCTTAGAAGAGAAACTACATTTTTCAGGAAATGATGAGAATTCCAACAGAAAGTATCACCTACAAATCTGTACAGAACATATATAGACTGCTGGAAGCATTACCACTTATTGAAATCCCTCTGGGCATCAATAATTGCAGAGAGAGCCAGTTGATAGCTTTTCACTTCTAAAAGCTATAAAAGACATGATGAAACCTGGAGCCAAACCCTGCCTGTTTCACAGCATACTGTAGGTTGTGATTTCCAGTGAAAGCTAGGGAGGATTTTGTACAAAGATTCACAAAATTCTGTGAGAAATTTTCACCAGCAAGGCAAACAACAACATATTCCCCACCACCAGCTCTCTGCAAGAATTTAAGGCAACCATCTTTCGGAAATAAAACCTGTATGTTTATAAACCAAGTCTATAAGAAATCAAATCTATAAATTGAATAAGTAAAATTACTTTTTGAGAGAAGTAAGCTTAGGTGGGGATCCTATGGAACCACCAACCATTGGGCATTCAATTGTATTTTTTTAACAATTCCACTGGAGGTCACTCCCAATGAAATGTCAGACCATCTTGTCCAGTAGTCCAGTAATTACCTTAAAAGGCCACTGTCAAGATCCAAAAGGACATTTATGTATAGGGGTAGGTGTTCCATTTTATGTTATACAGGCCATTTTATACAGTAAAATTCAGGCCATGTAGATCTTGACACATTTACATGTTTCTGTTGCAGGGTCATTGAGAGGGCGAAGGGGGAGGTAGAAATGGCAACTTCTTATCTTGTTTTCATTCCATAACTTTAGTTCTCATGAGAATTTCTTTTTGGCGCTTTGCACCTGTGAGGGGAAGTGTCTTCAGAAGTCATTGGACTCTTTTTTGAAATGGTTGGACAGTAATTAACATGTGATAATTAATGGGGTGGAACTTTAAGTTTGACTTGGGGGAAGAAATCCCGGAAGCTTTAGATTCGGGATTTCAACAGATTGTACCAGGACAATGTTTTCAATAAAATCTTATTCTTTGGAGTTGCTTCTCTGATTGCATTGATGATGATGTGTGGAACCCTGACAGCCACTACATGCCTAGGGGCCTTCTACAGGACTCTGCATGAAAATGTCAGCCATTTTTTAACATATTAAAGAAATATTGTATTGGATATCTTTTTAGTCCCTTGATGTAGGAGATGACTAGGCTGCACCTGAGGGTGGGGTCAAATGCATCATTAGTTTGGAGACACCATGCCCCCATAAGAGCCTTAGTCCCTCCACCCCCTTGAAGTCCTTTGATTCTTATCTGGCACCAAGTTGCCTTGTTAGTAGATCAGATTCTTGTGTATAGGTAGCATGGAATGAAATCATAGTGCTTTTGAACTCTATCCTGGCTCTTGATTTTTTGCACCTGACATTTATAGCTCATTATTCTTTATGTTTTGCAACTTGCAGATACCAGCACAATTCCTGAATACTACGGAGCAATAGAATGGCCAGCATTTGCCAATGCCCTCAAGTTGAAGTATTAGCGGCAGCAACAGATAAGTTATCCCAAAGGTGCTTTTTAAGGTGGCAACTGGCTTTTCTTATTTTTCTTGTTTTATTTGAGGACATTTCGCATCTCATCCAAGAAGCAGAAGCAGACCGCTGGTCATTTGCATCCTTTTAGAGGATCGTTGAAGCACTCGGTGGTTTATCTGTGTCTTCAGGTTCCTGTAGCCTGCAATTCCCCCCCCCCCAGAAATCCATTCCTACTCTCCAACCATTCAATGGATGTTCATCCCAAATTGTATAGCTAAAAGTCTGTAGAGATTCTCAGTCATCCAAGTCATGGTTGTCCCAAAAATGCTTTTTCAGGTGGCAATTGGACTTTCTTGTTTTGTTTAGTTTTTATTATTTTTTTTGAAGATGTTTTGCTTCTCATCCAAGAAGCTTCTTCAGCTCTGACAGGATAGTGGGGAATGGAACAACCCCCTAAAACAGTGTTTCTCAACCTTGGCGACTTTAAGATGTTTGGACTTCAACTCCCAGAATTCTGGGAGTTGAAGTCC
>JAEANM010027861.1:0-10467 GCA_017656035.1 Myanophis thanlyinensis
GTTGGGCTCAGTCGTGGTAGCAAAATTATTTTTTTTCCTGAAAAACCTCTCTTAAAATTAAGGTGCGCGTTATACGCAGATAAATACAGTAAATCCCACGATGGAGCACATGCTCGTCTTGCCGGAGCAGTTTTTTGCCATCAGCAGCACCTGGGCGGCGGGAGAAGAACCGGCGTTGCCGCTGCAGAGCCGCACACCCCCACCCCCCGCTCCTGCCCGCCGCCCTCTTACCTTCTTCTCCATGGCTGCTGTGTTTGGCATCCCACGCCTGCAAAGACACGCGGGGGAAGGGGGGCTGCGGGAGGAGGAGTAAGGGTGGGGGTGGGGGGCTGCGGGAGGGGGAGTAAGGGTGGGGCTCGGGGGGCTGGGGGAGGGGGAGCCCGTCATTGCGGCCTGCGAGTCAAAAAGTTTGGCCCGCGAGTCAAAAAGTTTGCCAACACCTGGTCTAGGTCATAACTTGGAATAGTCACAAAGGGAACTGTTGTAATTCAGGGGCCTTTGCTCTTGAATTGGATTGGGAGAATGCTCTTCCATGGCCTGAGCCTCAAAGTTCTGCTCTCATACAATTTGGGGAGGTTTCAGAGGGAAAATGACAACAGATTCCTCTGACAAGATCTCCAGAGGACACGTAAAAGTACACCTCATTCTTTTCAGTCCCCACAGACAAGTTCAAATAGAAATGAAAAAATACGGATAAGAAATGGCACAGAAAGCATGTAAGCAAAGCGACAATCAGTCTTCTCTTCTTTGGAGTATGAGAAGGCCAGATTCGTTCCTTCAGCCTCCCAGGAGATAATATCTGGTTAGTGATTTTTTTAATAAAAAATATCTATAATGTGTATTTTTGAGCTCTCTGATTGGGGACTAGTAAACTCTTACCCAGAGAGACCACATTCCTATGGTTTTCAAGCATGACTTCCGAATGCAGCGTTTTCTGGTTTGAATCCAGCTGAGACCATTCCTCCTCAGAGAAATACACAGCTACATCCTCAAAAGACACAAGACTCTCCTGAACACGGGAAAAGAAAAAGAACAGGAGGATTCAGAAGGTCTGTTCATCTTCATCAATGATTTAGACAAGAGGATATAAGGGGAACTCATCAGATTTACAAACATGACCAAATGGACAGGAATACCAACACTCCAGAAGATAAGCTCAAGGTATAGAATAATCGATAGATTGGGCCCCATTAAACAAAATGAAAATCAACAGTGACAAATATAAAGTTCTGCATTTAGGAAAGAAAAATGCACAGGCGTAGAATAGATACTACCTGGCTCAACAGTAGTAAGTACAACAGGGATCTTGGAGTCCTAGAGTCAGCAGTATGCTACAGTAGCCAAAAAAACCCAACCCAATCACAGGCGACATTAAGAGAGGGATAGAATCAAGATGACATGAAGTGTTAGTACCACTTTATAATGCCTTGGGAAGACCACACTTGGAATATTTTATCCAGATTTGGTTGCCAGATGTAAAAAACATCTTGAGACTCAGAAAGAGTGCAGAGAAGAGCAACCAAACTGATGAGTGGACTGGAAGCTAAAACATATAAACATACAAAGAACAGTTGCTGGAACTGGATATGCCTATTTTAATGAAAAGAACTAGGGGGTGACATGAGAGCAGTGTTCCTAGAAGCAAAGGATGGAAACTATTCTAGGAGACAATCAATCTTCAACTAAAGAGAAATTTCCTAATAGTGAGAACAGTGGAATGACTTGCTTCCAGAAGTTGTTCTTAAATTGTTCTTAATCTGTCTCTTAGGCAGGAATCCATTCTGGTCTATGTGTATAAATTCATTCACAAATCCTTTTAATCGGTCTGCTATTATTAAATACTTTATAATTGTATAACCTACGCTGGCTGACAGCAACTTGAACCTCCTATTCTGCTGTCCATTTTATGGAAGAACATAAAAACAACCCAGTCCAAACAGGGTGGAAAAATAAAAGGAGAGAGCATTCTGCACACCCGCTTCACTTCCTGAAGCAAGAACACAAATCTAATAAATTTTCCCTTTCTTACTTGTTTTGGAGGTTCCGCTGTTTGATCTCCGTCATAAAAACCAGAATACTCCATTCTGTGTATCACTGTAAAGAATAAATAAAGAATAAATAATTTCAAAATGCATAATTAACAAAACAGGAGGAGGTATTCTATAGAAGAGAAGAGAAAGTGAAAGTAAGACAGATGGGTAATCGGAGGATCTTCTATTACCTTCTGAGATGTCTTGACTTTGATCATCCCAAGGGATCCTCCCAAAAAATAACTCCTGGGTGGGATTTGATGGATTCTTTTTTGTCTCAGGATCGCTGATTTCCACAGTGCAGCACTTCAAATATGAGCAAGGAAAAAAGAAGCAGAATGTACACCATACGACAAAAAGTGGATTATTTATTTATTTATTTATCAAATTTATATACCGCCCCCTCTCCCTAGGGACTCGGGGCGGTGAACAACCAATAAAAACAGAATACAATTCTGAATACAAAATACAATTAAAAATCAGTTAAAATAATTAAATGAAAGCTAATAATTTAAAAACATTTAAAACTCAGTTTAAGAATTAATTAAAACAAAACCCACAATTTAAAACAGATTAAATATAAAATTCTTATATTCAGAACAGAATCTCAAAGCCCCAATATCCATCAATAAGATTGAGAAAACAAGGGAACAATGTCCTACAAGAATTGGTAGGATATCCTCAAATATTATGAATGTCCCAGAAGTTTGGGAAGGAAGGGTGAAGTATTCAAACACATTCTCTATTCCCTTTCGGGCTCCCTAGATTAAAGTCTCTCACCTGCAACTCGATCTGCTCCTTCTGCTCCTCCACTTGGCTCAGGAGGAAGCCTTCCACCAGGTCCACCGCCTGGGAGCTGGTCTCTGCTCCACACTCCCGCACCCAGCTCTCCATCTCTGGGGGTAGAAGAGCCAGGAGCTGCTCCAGAACCACCAGGTCCAGCATCTGGGCTTTGGTGTGTTTTTCTGGTCTCAGCCATCGCCTACAAAAGTCGTGGAGTCGGCTGCAAAGTCCTCGGGGACCCTCAGCCTCCTGGTATTGGATGAAGTTCCGGGGCTGAACTTGTGAAGGAAGGATGGTTTCCTCCTCCAGGATCTCCTGCCCGGTTCTTGCCCAGGGCTTCCCATCCTTCCCAGGCTGAAGAGCTGAAGGGGCTTTTCCGGTTGTTCCCTCCTTGGCCAAAGGTTGGGTCTCCATTCTGTCTCTCTCCTGCAGAGCAACTCCAAAGGGCTCCAAGGACTCTGGTGGATCCCCAGCTGCCTTTTCCTTCACAGGACCATTTCTGGGGCCGCAGGACGGATCCCTGAAAGAGATTCCCCTCTTTTTCTTCCCCCAAGAAGAAATTTTGCATTGCAAAGACTTCAAATGGCTTCCAGTTTCTGTATCTGAGGTGGAAAAGAAGTCAGTCAAAATCAAAATCATAAAAATAATTAGAAAGTAGAATTTATCCCATAAACAATATTCACCCAACCTGCCCGGAGTCCCAAGCGGGTCATCCCAGCGCAGGGCCGAGGTCCCCCAGACCAGGGCCGGGAAGGAGGCAGCTTCTCTCCCGCTGCGGAGACAGGCCGGGCTGCGGAGGATCGGGCCCTCGGGGAGCCTGGTGCGAATCCTGCCTCCTCGCCCCGGTTTTCTCCTCTTCCACTCGGACTCTTCCCCGGACACAGAGCGGCAAGCGACCCCCGGAACTCAGCCACTTTCCTGGCATCACCTTTTCTTCCACTTCCCCCTGCAGGGAGAGGGCGGCTGGGGAACATGGGACCTGGGAAGAGTACCCCCACACACACACTCGGGGAACGTCTGGATCTCTACCCCCACCACGCCAGACTCTCCCACAGCCTCTCTGCTTCTTCCGGTGCCCCAGGGGTTGAGACCGAAAGCGGTGTCCTAGAGCGGCAAGCATTTGTGATGTCACTTCCTTCGACGCTTCCTCTGGAAAGCCAGCTGTGTCGTTCGCCCTCCAGTGGCCGGATGGGAAAGCGCCTGGAGTTCCCTTGTCCCTTGAGTTGCAGGAATACGCCCCCTGGTGGATTTGGCGCAACGTGCCAGGATTCTAGAACGGGCAGGAAAGAGGAGTCTGAGGGATGATTAGATTAGAATTCTAGAAGGCAGGGAAGATTAGATTAGATTAGATTAGATTAGATTAGATTAGATTAGATTAGATTAGATTACATTTCTTTATTGCCCAAGTGTGATTGGACACACAAGGAATTTGTCTTTGGTGCATAGCTCTCAGTATATAAAAAGAAAGGCACATTCATCAAGAATCATAAGACACAACACTTGATAGTCATAGGGTACAATAAGCAATCAAATCATATAAGGAAACAATAATCAATGTAAATTGTAAGGATACAAGCAACAAAGTTATAAGTGGAAGGAAATAGGTGATAGGAATGATGAGAAGAATAACTAATACAGACTTAGTAAATAGTTTGACAGTGTTGAGGGAATAATTTATTTAGCAGAGGCATTGGGGAAAAAACTTTTCTTGTGTCTTGTTGTTCTGGTGTGCAGTGCCATGTAGCGTCGTTTTAAGGGAAGGAGTTGAAAAAAATTATGTCCAGGATGTGAGGGGTCTGTAGATATTTTGAAAAAATAACTGCAAAATAAGTAAACAGTGTGGCCAGGCAGCTGTGGAGGCAAACAAAATTCTAGGATGCATCACCATCAAGAAAAAGGAGGTCCTAACCTGCTATATAGGGCTTTAGTGAGACACCACTTAGAATACTGCGTCCAGTTCTGGGGACCTCACTTAAAAAAAGGATATTGATAAGATTGTGTCCAGAGATGGGCAACACAATGGAAGGCAAGGAAAGATCACCCCAAAATTAGGACAACAAACCTATGAGTTCCATTCTTTAATTCAGCATCAGTGACCCCGTTCTCCTTATGGTTTTTTTTTTCTTAGTTACAACTTGCATTACATAATGTGAAGTAGGGTGAAAGGCAGATTTCAACATTAAGCAAAGTAAGAAAAGCTGAAATAATAGTAAAGAGATTTAGGCCTAATGCATTTCGTATTGCAACACTAGTGGGAGTTTTTTGATATGATTGGGGAATATCCACTACTTAAATATTGTCAGACACACATAACTTTCAGGCCAAATGATAACCTTAATCTCCACTAATACTTGTGGCTTTTTTTAAAAAAAAACCTACTTAGGAAAAAAAGCACAAGAAAGGATTGAGGATTCAAAATCACAATCGATCTGGAAGGGAACTTGGAGCTCTTATAGTCTGGCCCCCTGCCCATTTCAGGATCTATTGATATTCCTATTGGATCTGTTTCAGACAAGTGACTATCCAGTCTCTTCTTAAAGAACATCCAATGATGAAGCAGCCGCATTATCTGAAGGAAAGGTGTTTCACTAATTAATTGTGTTCACTGTAAGGAAGATTCTTGTTAATTCCAGGTTGCTTCTCTTCTTGATTAGTTTACATCCATTTGTTTCTTGTCCTGTCCTCTGATATTTTGGAAAATAAATTCACCCCCTCCACTTTGTGGCAGCCTCTCAAGTACTGGAATACTGCTATCATGTCACTGCTAATCCTTCTTTTCTGTAGACTAGCCAAACTCAAATCCTGCAACTGTTCTTCATGTTCAGGTCTTGAATCATCTTAGCTACTCTTCTTTTGCACTTACTCCAAAATCTAAACATCTTGTTTGTAATGGGATGACTAAAACAGGATGCAGTATTCCAGGTGTGGCCTTACTAAGGCTTTATAAACCGGTACTAATACTTCACGTGATTTTGATTCTATGTTTCTGTTTATACAATCAAGGATTATATTAGCTTTTTTGACTGCTGCCACAGACACGTGACTCTTGTTTAAGTGACCATCCATTCGGCCTCCAAGATCCCTCTCACAGTTACTGTTTTTGAGCCAGGTTTCACGTAACGTGTTTTTCCTGGCCAGATTTAAAATCTAATTTTTCTCCACATTAAATTTCATTTTGTTGGATTCAAGGTTGTCTCATTTGGATCAGAATGGCATAATATGCATACACCTAAAAATCTATAGAAACATTATAGTGCAGTGGATCGAATGCAGTATTACAGGTCAATTGCTCACAGCCAGGATTCGATCCTGACCAGCTCATGGTTGATTCAGCCTTTCATCTTTTTGAGGTTGGTAAAATGAGGACCCAGATTGCTGGGGACAATATGCTAACTGTGTAAACTGCTCACCCAGTAAAGCATTGTGGAGTGGTATAGAAGTCCAAATGGAATTGCTATTGCTATATAGTTTCACCCGAGCATAGATCAATTTATGAGACGTAAGATTACCATTCTGAGCAAACCTCTTTCAACATTCCATGCATTTAAGTGGCTTTTCCCATGTGGATCATTTTATGGGAAATAAGATTACGTTTTTGAGCAAAGGTCTTTCCACACTCCATGCATTTAAATGGTTTCTCCCCTGTGTGAGTTCTTTTATGGGAAATAAGATTACATCTGTGAGCAAAGTTTTTTCCACAATCCATGCATTTAAATGGCTTTTCCCCTGTGTGGATCTTTTCATGGCTTCTAAGCCCACTGCCCTGAGTAAATGTCTTTCCACACTCCCTGCATTTATACGGTTTCTCCCCTGTATGGATCATCTTATGGGAAATAAGTTTACGTTTTTCAGCAAAGGTCTTTCCACACTCCATGCATTTATATGGTTTCTCTCCTGTGTGGATCTTTTTGTGGATAGTAAGCTCATAGCTACGAGTAAAAGTTTTCTCACACACCATACATTTAAATGGTTTCTCTCCTGAATGGATTTTTTTGTGGCTTCTAAGTCCACTGCCTTGAGTAAACGTCTTTCCACACTCCGTGCATTTATATGGCTTCTCCCCTGTATGGATCATCTTATGGGATATAAGATTACCTTTTTGAGCAAAGCTCTTTCCACACTCCATGCATTTAAATGGCTTCTCCCCTGTGTGGATCTTTTTGTGGCAACTAAGTCCACTTCTATGAGTAAACATTTTTCCACACTCCATGCATTTATATGGCTTCTCCCCTGTGTGGATCATCTTATGGGAAATAAAATTATTTTTTTGAGCAAAGGTCTTTCCACATTCCATGCATTTATATGGTTTCTCATGTTGGACACGAAAGTCTTGCATCGGAGCATCGATGGAAGATGAGCTTCCTTGATTCCAATTATTTGACTGGTGTCTCTCATGGCTTTTGAATTCCATTCGAATTCCAAACTTCTCCATTCCATCTTTAGCATTGATCACTTGGAACAGTTCACAGGAATTTTCATTCTCCTGCCCATGATTACCTTCAAAGCAAAAGAGAAATGAAAATGTTAAGAGAAAAAAATCAAAATGTAGAAAGTCAATGAGTTTCTTTCTGAATTTCCCTGAAATTCTATTATGTTGGATGTTTGCATTGTTACGGTGGTGTGATGAAGACATGATCATTTCTTTATTCATGAGTCATGAAAGCTTTGAAAATATCTAGAAAAAATATTGTTTTTTACAATTATTTCTATATATGCAAATTTCACCAAAAGTCAGTTTTGAGTTAAGGGGGAACATCCCAGGTGGAATTGGGAGAAAATATTTATTGGACTGGGTTAATTTAAACAGAGACCTGTGAGAACTAAAACAATTTTGAAACAAGTTCCTTCTTTGCTGGTGTACGTTGGAGCAGCTACTCTGTGGTATCAGTCAGGTAGGCGAGAGCCCCATTCGGCCTGTTCTTGGATCCCAGCAATGAAATTTTAGAGCAAAATCCCTTGTTTGAAGCCTCCCATTGGCTTGTAAACACTCTTTGCCCTGAGACTGGAAAGTTTGGGAGGCTCAAGAAAGGCTATTTTGCTGCATCAAAGACTCATTGGCTGGCAAGGGCTCTTTGGCCAGATCTAGTACAAGCTTCATTTTGCAGAGAAAGGAGGCCTAAGCTACTTTAGTGTGAGATTACACAAGACCAGTAGTGCAAGATCTCACTAATCTTGCATGATTTTGCACTGCAGTACTTTAACCCTGTGTTTTTTTTAAGAACTGAGGACTGCATGAGATCCAGGGCAAAAGTCTTTGAAAATGAAGAGGCCTTCCTTCTATTTGCAAAGCATTTTGCCCTGGATCTTGTGCAGGCTTTGGTTAGCACACAACAGAGGCCTAAAGTACTGTAGTACGAGATCACGTGAGATCAGTAGTGCAAGATTTCCCACTCACTACTTTAGGCCTATTTTTTCTGCAAATGCACCGAAGCAGGCAAAGTAACAGACAGCTCCCTATGTGGTTGCAATGTAAGTCCCGGCCGGGTGGGATTGGGATATAGGCAGGGCAAATGTTGCAGCTTCTCTGGTGTCATTTGAAGGGGGAATGAGGGCCGTGGTGCTGCTACATTCGTAATTTCAGGACTGGCCTTTACTTGGGGGAAGACTAGGTGATAACTTGGAGCAGTCATAAAGGGAACTGCCATAATTCGGGGGCCTTTGATCTTGAATTGGATTGGGAGGATGCTCTTCCATGGCCTGCGCCTGAAAGTTCTGTTCTCACACAATTTGAGGAGGTTTCAGAGGGTTAGGGTTAGTTCAAATAGAATGGAAAAATATGGATAAGAAATGGCAGAGAAAGCATGTAAGTAAAGAGACATTGACTCTTTCTGTCCTTGGAGTATGAGAAGGCCAGATCCTTTCTCTCTCCCAGGAGATAATATCTGATTAGTGATTTTTTTAATTAAAAACTATAATCTGTCTTCTTGAACTCTTTGATTGGGGACTAGAAAACTCTTACCCAGAGAGACCACGTTCCTATGGTTTTCCAGCATGACTTCCGAATGCAGCGCTTTTTGGTCAGGATCCAGCCGAGACCATTCCTCCTCAGAGAAATACACAGCCACCTCCTTGAAGGACACAAGACTCTGAAGAACACAGAAAAAATAACACAACAGGAGGATTTGCAAGATCTATTCAGCTTCATCAATACAAGAGGATAGAAGGGGAACTCATCAAATTTACAGAGATGTCGAAATTGACAGGAATACCAACACTCCAGGTCAACTTTAATGAAAAGAAGGACTAGGGAGTGACATGATTGTAGTGTACCTCGAAAGAATGGATGGAAACTATTCTAGGAGACAACCAATCTTCAACTAAAGAGAAATTTCTTGACAGTAAGAACAATTAATCAGTGGAATGACTTGCCTCCAGAAATTGTGGGTGCTCCAACACTGGAGGTATTTATGAAGGAACTGGGCAGCCATTTCTCTCAAATGTTATAGGGCTTCTGGTCTGAGCAGGGAGTTGGACTAGAAGATCCCCAAGATCCCTACCAACTCTGTTATTCTGTTCCATTGTTCCCAAATTCCAAAAGCAAAGATATACACTAAGTTAAATGACTGTGCATCATACAAATTGTAATTTTAGGTGAGAAAATGGGAAAATCTGAAAACTGCTTTCACTGAAGAAATATTTAAGGAAGTTTTATCAAGTGGATAGATTCTCCAAAATCTTCAGTGCCTTTTAGTAAAGTGTATCACTGATTAATCTAGTAGTCTGAGCATTGGCTGAATGGAAGAAAACAAACAGTAAGAGCTGGGTCCTTTACATCCTCCACCCTGAAGCTCAGCACAGGCTCTCCTCAAGGCTGTGTTCTTAGCTCCTACCTGTACTCGCTGTACACACACGACTGCATATCTTCAGACCCATCTAACATGGTAATAAACTTTGCAGATGATACCACCATGCTGGGCCTTATCACAGGAGGGGATGAAACAGCTTACAGGAAAGTAATCCAGAACCTAACTACGTGGTGTTCAGAAAACAATCTGTACCTAAACACCAACAAAACCAAGGAAATGGTGCTGGACTGCCAGAAACAGAGAGAGAAACCTGCCCCACTCTATATCAAGGGAGGCTGCGTGGAGAGAGTTTCCTCCTTCAAAATCCTGGAAGTGCACCTCAGCCAGGACCTCACCTGGAAAAGTAACACATCCCAGGTGATCCAGAAGGCCCAACAAAGACTCCATTTCCTGACAGCCCTACGGACAAAACAAGTGGCACAGCGGCTGATGACTTCCTTCTACCAGTCAACAATATGTGTCACAGTATGGTACGCTGGACTAACAACCACAGACAAGAAGGCACTACAGAGGGTAATGAGCACAGCACAAAATATCATGGGCTGCCCCATAACCCCACTGGAGGTAATAACCAGATCCCGCTGTCTCGACAGAGTGAGAAAAATGCTAAAGGGATAACTCTCACCTGGGACAGCACTTCTTCATACTTCTACCATCAGATAAGAGATACAGAAGCATAGTCAGCTGGTCAAATGTCTATCCATGGGCTGTCCGACTTCTAAATGCCACATAACACCCATGACTAGACTTAATACAACAGACTCACAGTGACAGTACAACGTGCAATATGTACATACCGGTGGAATAACGTGTGTGTGTGTATACACACACACTCATACCAATCCACA
>JAEANM010027862.1:0-10467 GCA_017656035.1 Myanophis thanlyinensis
GTTCGGCGGGCCGGATTAAAAAGCCCAACGGGCCGGATGTGGCCCGCGGGCCGTAGTTTGCCCATGTCTGTTCTAGATTGTGGATGAAGGATTTTAAATTGTAATGAGGAAAAAACACGTGATAAGGTTTCTTAAAAGTCCAGGAAGAGATAGACCAGATGGGAATTAACATGGAAGGAATTATTTATCTTTCAGGAGACGATGTAGAACACAATAAACTATGGGCATCCCATTATCTAAACATACTCCTGCTTGGAAAGGAAAGGTAGCTTATCTTACAGGTAGGGAATGTCATAATGTATCAACAGTGCAGATAATCCCAGACTTACAACAGTTTGTTTAGTGACTGTCCAAAGGTACAATGGCACTGAAAAAAACATGATTTAGAACCATTTTTCACACTTAGGACCACTGTGGCATGTGATCATAATTCAGAGGCTTGGCAACTAGTTCATATTTATGGCTAAAATATGCTAAAAGAAGCCCAGATAACACTCTGTACATTTAATGAATGGTTGTTTGGAAGGTTAAAATAAAGTAAAAAATATGAATAGAAGAGGGAAAAGTTGACATGAAGAGATATGATTTTATATGAAATTATGAAATTTTTATTATTATATTTGTTAATTATAATTTTTATTTGGAGAGATATTTGTATATCTGACTATATATGACTTGATCAATGATATGTGATGTTATTAAAAATATGGAAAAAGAAAATAAAAAATTTTACCAACAAAAAAAAAATTCAGAGGCTTGGCAACTGGTTCATATTTATGGCGGTTGCAGTGTCCGGGGCTCTTTTCTGACCTTTTGGCAAGCAAATACCTCACGTAGCAACATAAGCTTTGAGCTCAATTGTGGTGGCAGGTCCAGGACTGTGGTCCTCGACTTATGACCACGAATGAGCCCAGAATTCATGTTCCTCATTGAGAAATTTGTTAAGTGACTTTTGCCGCATTGTGCAACCTTTCCTGCCATGTTGCTAAGTGCATCACTGTAGTTAAGTTAGTAACACGGTTATTAAATAAATTTGGCTTCCCCTGTTGACTGCTTGTCAGACGATTGCAACATAGGATCATGTGATCCCCGGACACTATGACTGTCATACATGTGAACCATTTGTCAAGCATCTGATTGTAAATTACATGGCCATCGGGATGTTGCAATGGTCATAAGGGTGAAAAATGATCGTGTCACTTTTTTTCCAGTGCCGTTGTAAACTTCGAATGGTCACTAAATGAATGGCTGTATGTCAGGCACTACTTGTGTTCTGTCTTTCTGCTTTTAAAAATATTTAGTATTTAAAGAGCATTAGAACCACCCTGCTGATTGTCCTTCTTACAATCCAGGGCTGAGCTGAAAATATTCTTTGACCTTGCAATTGGCAACCTGGGTCTGGCTTAAGTGCCCGATATTAAAACCAGAGACAGCAAGTGCCAAAGGTGACTTTTTCCAGACAATTAGCTGATTTGAAACAGGAGTGGACAGATTACTAATCCAATCCTGCAAATATGGTTAAGTGTTTCCAGATCTTGTCCACAGCTGAGGAGTTGGAAAACAGTTTGATTGACTCTGATGAAGGTCAAACAAGGAAAGAGGAAAAAAAAAACAGATTCAACCCCAGATAGATGACCCCGGTTAATATTTGGCATTATTCACTGATATTCATTTATGGTCCTCAACACTGGCTTGGAGGAAGGCATTTAGAAATGGGATCATTGGGTTAGAAGGGACCTTGGAGGTCTTCTAGTCCAACCCTCGACTCAAGGAGGAGACCCTATGCCATGCTGGATAAATGGCGGTCCAATCTTTTCTTGAAAACCTCCTGTGATAGAGCACCCATAACTTCCATAGTGAAACTGTTCCATTGTCAGGTTTCCATATTTCTAGGTTGCTTCTCTCCTTGAGTAATTTCCATCTGTTACTTCTTGTCCTGCCTTCAGGTGCTTTGGAGAATAAGTTGACCCCCTCTTCTTTGGGGCAGCCCCTCAAATATTGGAAGGCTGCTATCATGTTCCATCTAATCCTTCCCTTTGTTAGGCTAGCTACGTAGACATGCCTAGTTCCCTCAACTTTTTGTTGTACAATTTAGTACTGAGACACCTATTCATCTTCGTTGCCATTCTCTGCACTCATTCTAGGGCCTTTGCATCTGTTGTGTAGTGTGGTGTCTGGACAGTATTCTGAGAGTAGCTTCGCTAGCATGACACAAAGTGATAGCATCACTTCTTATGGTCTTGAAACGATCCTTCTGTTGATAGGATTACTTTGGTTTTTTTTGGCTGCTACTGCACACGGCTGGTTCACGTTTAAGTGATAGATGCACCATCACTGGAGGTTTTTAAGAAGAGTTTGGACATTTGTCCAGAATCATATTGGATCTCCCTGCTCCAGCAGGGGTTGGATTAGAAGACATCCAAAGTCCCTTCCAATTCTATTATTCTATATTTTATGTTTTCCTTCAATCTGGATGCAGCAAGCAGAAGAAAAAGAGAGCAGTCAAAATAAGCAGAAAGTCAACATGGTGTAAGATATTTTTGCAACCACCTGGTTACCTAGTTTATAGAATTGTCCAGAAAATCTCATCCAGATTTCGTCTTGATAGATAGATACTTCAATCAAAAGTATTATTGTTCTGCCAGGTGCTGCCTATTCCATAGCAGTGCCTCCGGTATTCCCTAAATCAGTGGTGGCTAACCTTTTACTTACCGAGTGCCGAACAGTATGTGCTTTGCACATGCCATCTGCGCTTGCGTGTGGCTCCTCCACGTGCGCTGTATGTGCAACCACACCACCTGCGCATGCATGCGTTTGCACGTGCAATGCACATATGCTGCGCACAGGCACTCACACACACACATAAGCAATTGCGTGTGCATGCGCAGGAAAGCGCCAAAGACCAGCTGGATTTCCTGCTGCAATCGCACGCATGCACAGCGGAGGCCCAAAGACCAGCTGGGTCTCTGCAATCGTGCATGCACGCATGCACAATCGCATGTGCATGCTCAGCTGGAGGTAAGTTGGATGACAGCTTGTGCGCCCAGCAAGATGGCTCTGCGTGCCACCTGTGGCACCTGTGCCATAGGTTCACCATCACGGTCCTACGTTGGTTTTTTTAGCACTGAACTGCGTCTTATTGGATAGACAGCATGACAGGTTGGAGTCTGCAACACACACTTTGTGAAGGGAACAGTTGATATATGAATAGGATCCAGCATCACAAACATCTGGCCCTAGAATTCCCAAGAGTCTTGGAAATGTGGTGCTAGCTGCCAGTTTGGTTAGCTTCAAAAATGACTGATTCATGGAAGTTCTGGAGATCAAGGGCTGTTGGAGGCCACCTGCTAGGAGATTGATGGGTTTCCTGGTCCAATTGGTTGGCTGCTGGGAGAACAGAGTGCTGCTGGACTACATAGGGCAGGGGTCCCACCTAGGAAGATGCTGATTATGTTCTTCTGTTATTTTGATTGTGCTGGTTGAGAATTTTGGGAACCAAAATCCCAACTTCTGAAACTGAAGACTGTGGTCGAAGTGTAGTCTCATTAAGGAAGACACTAAATGGTTTCCTCCATTGAGGACTCTTGAAAGATATGAAGAAAACTAGCTAGTTGCTCGTCCCCCAATGAGGTCCATGACTTCCGCAGTCTTGGTCCATGCCCTGTCTTTCTCCTACTTTGGAAGAAAAATGCACAACCGCAAATTGTCCATATTTGACTGACCTCATGCCTGCGACCTCGGCATATTAGATGAGACCTCTGGCATGGACAGCAATCTCTTG
Source organism: Myanophis thanlyinensis (assembly GCA_017656035.1). Lineage (NCBI taxonomy): Eukaryota > Metazoa > Chordata > Lepidosauria > Squamata > Homalopsidae > Myanophis > Myanophis thanlyinensis. Next base: position 3,782 of record JAEANM010027862.1, read on the forward strand.
TGCTTTTTAAGAGACACGGACATCGCGGCTGATGCCCTGCCTACGCAGACCTCTCAGCAGTATAAATGCTGGTAGCTACCAAGAAATCCAGTTGAGATTTTCTGGGCAATTCTACAAAGAAAGGCAATCAGCGGTGGTTGCCGAGATGTCCTACACCATGTTGTCTTTCTGTTTATTTTCGCTGCTCGCTTTTTCTTCTGCTTGCTACATCCAGAACTGCCCCATTGGAGGGAAGCGGTCCATTCTGGACATGGAAGTCAGAAAGGTAAGAATCCTATATTTCGATTAGGTGGGTTTGTGTGGGAATTAGCCAGATCTGGTTTTTGCACTCATCGGTGCTGAAATGAGGTACTCAGTTCATTTTTGCATTCAGAGATTGCGGCGTCTCGACCGTGCTGGCTTTGGTTGCGTCCGTCAGTCGGAGCGTTGACACACACTGGGATAGGTCATTCAGGTTTTATTTTGATGGTAGTTTTCTGTAAGCTGCTGTCTGCAAGATGGTGATGATGGCATATACTAAATTTGTATTAAATTATATTTGCTAAACATTTGGGCGTTTGTGTTTTTCGCTAGTGCATTTCCTGCGGACCTAGGAACAGAGGCCACTGCTTCGGGCCCAACATCTGTTGCGGAGAAGAGCTCGGTTGTTTCTTTGGTACAGGAGAAACCTTGCGATGCCAAGAAGAAAATTTCCTCCCAACCCCTTGTGAGTCTGGAAGGAAACCGTGCGGGGGCAACGGTGGAACGTGTGCTGCCTCCGGCATCTGTTGCAATCACGGTAAGCCCAGGCTAACCCTCTTCCGGAACAATATATATATATATATATATATGTAATTTTCGACTTATGTCCGTGAGAGCGTAATTTTGATCGCACGTCATGATGGTTTTTAAAGTGGACCATTAAGCGAACACAGTTTCCAATTTTTGTGATCCATTTTGCAGCAGTCATTAAGTGAATGCAGTAGGCGTAAAGCCACCCAGTTGCTATTGGTAGTTTTCACAGGAAACCCGAAGCAAATGTCGGTTTCTGGCAAACTGTCGATCGTGGTTATGTGACTGCGGGACACTGTGAGCAGCCGTAAAGGGGGGACAGTGGCCAAGCACTGATTCCTTTAACAACGGTGGCAAAATAGGTCATAAAATGGGGTAAAACTCATTTAACAGCTGTCTCGCTTAGCAACAGAAAGATTGGACTCAATTGTGGCCATAAGTTGAGGGCTATCTGGAGCCAAGAATTGTCTTACAGGTTATTTTTGCTTTTTAAGTTTTCATTTCCATTTCGGCTCCGAGAGGAAGATTAAGAGTCATCAGCAGTTGCTCTATAGCTTCCAAAAAATCAGCATCACTTTCCTTCAAGATATTAATAGATCCCACAGGGCAAAAACTCCTACTAACAGACAGAAAAAGAATAGTCCTCAACTTACAACAGTTCATTTAGTGACCATTCAAAGTTGCAACATCACTGGGAAAAAAATAAACTTAGGACCATTTTTCAAACTTGGGACCATGGCAGCATCCTCACGGTCACTGATCAAAATTCAGACACTTGGCAACTGACTCTTATTTATGATGGTTCCAGAGTCCCAGGGTCATGACCTTCTGACCAGCAAAGTCAATGGGGAAACCAGATTCATTTAACAGCTGTGTGTGTCTAACTTACCGACTGCAGTGATTCACTTAACAACTGTGGCAAGAGAAGACGTAAACTGGGACAAAACTCACTTAACAAATGTTTCATGTAACAAAGGAAATTTTGGGCTCAGTTATGGCCCTTAAGTTAAGGGCTACTACCTGTTAAGAGTTGGAAAGGATCTTGGAGATCTTCAGAGAATGTTATATTATATTTATATATTAGAAATAACCCAACAGGTTATGTTGGGACAGGCCAGTGTTTAATCCATTGAGGATAATGTTTATTTTTTTAAATTTGAATGCTTAAGAATGATATAATATCTGAAGGCGTAAATTTGTGTTTTGTTGTCCCTGTGGATTGTGCAAGTCGCATTTGGCTACAGTCAAAATGAGGAATGGACAATAAATTGAATCTGTTTTAAACATGTCAAATCAGTGTTTCTCAACCTTAACAGCGTAACAGAGTAGGAAGGGACCTTGGAGGTCTTCTACTCCAACCTCCTGCTCTAGCAGGAGACCTTGTACCATTTCAGACAAGGGATTGTCCAGTCTCTTCTTAAAAAAAAAACCTCCAGGGATGGAGCATCCACAACTTCTGAAGGCAAGACATTCCACTGATGAATTGTTCTCACTGATAAGGAATTTCTCCTTAGTTCTAGGTTGGATCTCAGTTCGATGAGTTTCCATCCGTTGCTTCTTCAAGTTTTATTTGTCACATACATGACACATATATGACATGCAGTGAAATGCTTACGTTCTGTCCAGCCTTCAGGTGCTTTGGAAAATAGGTGGACGCCCCCTATTCCTTGGGGCAGCCCCTCAGATATTGGAAAACTGATATCACGTCCCCACTTCTTTTCACTAGACTTATCCAATGCCTGCAGTTGTTCTTCATACGTCTTCATACATATCTCCAGCCCCGTAATCATTTCTGGTTTTATAATCTTTTGTTGTATCTTCACTAGGTTTCCTTGATCCAGTATCTTACCTACTTCTACTCAGGCCTAGTGTCTAACCTTGCAAGGAGCAAGGAAGATTATCTTGATGCAGATAAGCAAAAGGGGAGAAACATTTTTTTAAAATGTAGATTGAGCTAATCGGACATTTGGGAGCAGCTCAGTCAGACCATCCCACCACCCCGCCCCGCTTACTAGAGACTAAGAAGTGGGAGAAAGTCCTGCATCAAATTTGCAAAGAATATGTGATTATAGCCAATCTCGATAAAAGTGATTTTAATCTTTCTGTGAAGTTGATTTCCTTATACCTATTTACCTATTGGGAAGAAGAAATTATCTTCCCCGTGGTCTAATATTTAAACTAACCTGTAATTCTACAGGTCCCAGAGATACAGCTAATCCTAAATTAAATATTTTCACTTGAACTCTGTTGTTGATATTAGCTTCCTTACCGTTACTTTCATTTTTGCTCTTCCAGAGGGTTGCATGGTTGATTCCGTGTGTGATCAAGAATGAGAAGATTCAAGGACAACTTTAAAACACATGTCAGTTCAAGGACAACTGCAAAAACAACTTTAGATTATGAACTGGTAGACAATAATACCAAACGGATGCAACAAATTGTTCTGAAATGTTTGCTGGAAGCCTGCAGTTCATATATTTGTGCAAAATAAAAGTTGAATAGACATTAAAATCCACAGTGTGTGTTCTCTTAGCTTTCCAATAATCAATAAAGCCCCTTCTTGAGGGAGATGGGTGGGTGGGTGAATGGATGGATGGATGAATGAATTTATAAATTGTATATTTAAGGGCCCATTAGGCTTGTAAGGGATGAGAAAATGAAATGTATTTTTTTTTTTACTAGCTGAGTTTGCTCCAAACAATCCAGGCAAAGCAGAAACGCGTATTAAAAATTCAGAAACAAAAAAATCAGTGCAATTTTAGTCTTTCACATGTAGCCAATGTTGGATGGAATCAAGGGTTCTGTATCAAATCTTTCAAAAGCTAAACTAGAAGTTGCTTATTTGATTGCAAGAAGAAAGTATTCCATACCTTAAACTTGCAAGACTTACCTTTCGAATACGGGGGCAGTCCTTGATTAATGACCACAGCTAAATTCTGTCACAGTTGTTAAGAAAATCATTGCAGGGATTGTGGGAGATGTAGTCCAAGGTCATATCCAATGGCTGTCCTCCAGCTGAAGGATAGGATAAAGACAAGGCAGGTGCTTCTTCCGTTGATCAAGCAAAGAGGGGCTCAACTAGTGCCACGTCTATGTCTACATGGGGCTTAAAATGGCCACTTCCTAGGTTGGGGCATTGGAAAAAAAAGAATTACACAGGCTGGTGTAGGAAGAAAAATCCAGTTCCAGTTCCAGTTCCAAACCAGAAGAAGAGCCCTGGAAATAAAATGGAGGCTGATTGGGAAGAAGGAGTCTGTTTATTGATGAGCATCTGGTTCTGGGGCAGCTGACCTACTGGTTGAATGAGTGGATGGATCTTTATAGGTTTCTGTGATGCTGCTAGGGGTTGTGCAATGCCTGAAATGCCCCTAGGGTCGCCCGCGGGCTGGATGCATCACGCACAGACCATGCCCACCCCAGCTCCAACGAGACAGACAGACACACACACACACACACGCGCACACCGTGCCCTAGGGGATTGTACAATGTAGTGAGCCTTGTATCTTTTGCTATTGTAATGGTGGTGGGTTAATCCTTTGATGCAGTGGTGGAATTCAAATTTTTTTTACTCGTGGTTCTGTGGGCGTGGCTTGGTGGGCGTAGCTGAGGAGGTCATGTGACTGGGTGGGCAGTTTCTGTAATCAGGGCAATAAAGATGAGGCTAGAAACAACCCCAGGATGTTTTTTTCCTGCCTTACAGGATTAACCCTGGAAAGTGGGAAAAAAACAAAAGGAGATTTCTCCTAACAACCGGTTCTCTGAACTGCTTAGAAAATTTACTACCGGTTTATTTATTTATTTATTAAATTTATACAAATTTATATAAATTTATATACTGCCCCTCTCCCTGGGGACTCCCGGAACCGGCTCGAACTGGCTGAATTTCACCTCTGCTTTTATGTCTTAACCTAAGGGGTGATGTCCTGTTCTTAGAATTTGGGTGGAGAAAGATGTAAATCTTAATCCCATCCGTGGAGGGGAAAGTGTTTGGTTTGTGAACAGGCACAACCTACTTTTTGTGCCTATTCACAATAGATTGTGCCTATTGAACTAGGGCAGTGTTTCCCAACCTCAATAAATTTAAAAGGCATGGAGTTCAACTCCCAGAATTCCCCAGCCAGCAACGCTGGAAGTCCACGCCTCTTAAATTTGTTGAGGTTGGGAAACACTGGACTAGGGGCTGTTTTCCACTTTTAAAACATGTTTCTCCATTTCTTCTTTGGGGAATATAATATTCTGCCTCTTAATATTCCCCCAAATATTTCATTTTCTAGGAGGTGGGGGAGGGATTCCCACAGTGGGCTGCAGAACATGCCGGAGAAGTTTACTAAACCAACATGAGAATGCAAGCCTCAGGAACAATCACAGGCGTATACAGATAGTCCTCGACTTAACAGCCATTCATTTAGTGACCGTTCAAAGTTACAACGGCAGTGAAAGTCACTTACGACCATTTTTCACACTTGGCGACCATTGCAGCATTCCCATGGTCACCTGATCAAAATCTGGCAAACTGACTCATATTTACGATGGTTGGAATGCGGGGGAGGGGCATGTAATCCCCTTTTGCGACCTTCTGACTAGTCAACGGGGAAGCCAGATTCATTTAACGACGACGTCACTAATTTAACAACTATAGTGATTCACTTAAGAACCGTGGCGGGAAATGTCCTAAAGTGTGGTAAAACTGACTTAATGTCTCGCTTAGCAACAAAAATATAGGGCTCAACTGTGGTCGTACATCGAGGACCACGTGCATTGGCGGGAAATCCTAGAAGGGCACTCCACTCCTAAACGCGCCCAGGTTACTTCAGGGGTTGAGATGACGCTCTTCCGCCGGAAGCTCCCCGCGTGTCTCATCATTCCTAGCGTAACTTCCGGTCTGCGGACTCGTTAAGGAGACAGTGGGGGGGGGAGTTTCTGCTCGCTCTCCCTCTTGCGGTCGGCGGGACTACATTTCCCGGCGTCCCTGGCGCCACTTCCGGTTCTGCTTCGCTTTCCGGTCGTGTAGCTCCCGCGCTTCCGGTCCGATGCTGGCGGCGGGGCTGAGGGGCCTTCGGGGCCTGTTGGGCCGGGGCGCCCCGTGCTTGGTCCCCGCGCGAGGCCGCAAGACCCGCTTCGACCCTCCGGCCAAGTCCAAGGCGGACCGGATCAAGGTGCCGCCGCCCGTCGACCCGGCCGAGCTGCTGGTCGTCCTCGACCGCTACGAGCAGTACCGGCGGGTGGTGAGCGCCCTCAGGTGAGGCCCTCGGGGACTGCTGAGCCCATTATCCCCAGCCGGGGAGGCCCGGAAGGGTCCTTGGAAGGGCAGGAATGCGGCCTTGGACTCCCGTGAGGGTCTCCGGCCTGCTGGGAAGGAACCGCTCTCTCCCTCGTTTCTCTATCGTCTCTCTTGCTCGGCCTGTCTGTCTGTTTATATCTCTATGATCTCTCTATGCCTATTTTCTCTCATTCTTCATCTACCATCCATCTATTATTTGTCATATTTATCTGCCTTGTCTGTCTGCCTCTGTGATCCAGTTATATGTACCTATTTCTATTATTTCTTTTATCATTTATCATCTACCATCCATCTTTCATCCAGCTCTCTTATTTCTCTATAATCTTGATCTAATATTTATCTAATTATCTATCTCTATCTAATATCTAATTATCTCTATCTATCTATCTAACTAACTAACTATCTCTTATCTATATCTAATTATCTATCTAATTATCTATCTACCTACCTGATAGATCTGTTTCTTATTTCTCTATCTTCTATCATCTACCATCCATCCATATATTATCTATATATCTGTCTCCCTGTCTATATCTGTCAATCAATCTCTGATCTATACCTATTTCAATTATTTCTCTATCATTTATCACCTATCATCCATCTATTATCTATATGTGTATATCTATCATCTATC
>JAEANM010027863.1:0-10467 GCA_017656035.1 Myanophis thanlyinensis
CGGTTGCGTAAGCATTTCACTGCATATCGTACCCATGTATGATTGTGTATGTGACCAATAAAATTTGAAATTGAAAAGGGGATTTCATAAAGAAGAAGGGATTGATTTATTCACCAAAGCCCCAGAAGGCAGGACAAGAAGCAACGGATGGAAACTTATCAAGGAGAGAAGCAACCTGGAACTAAGGAGGAATTTCCTGACAGTGGGAACTTCTCATCTATAGAACGCTTTGCCTCCAGACGTTGTGGGTAAAAGTTTTCAATAAACTGAAAAACCATTTATTTAAGTTCTCCTGCCTTAAGTAAAGGTTGGATAGAAGATCCAGCTTAGGATTTTATGAAATCTATGACATATTCATTTAGGATAGTCTGGGACAAAAACAATTCCCTCACCATAAATGAATTCACACTAGAGGGGGGAAGCCATTATTCGATGGCTAGGATTACGGGATTATTTCGCGGATGGATAAATAATCCCTGCCCTGTCTCACAGGGGTGAGGAAAAACAGCAGAGTCCCTTTGTGGCTGCGCACTTAACGTGAAGATTGTTGAAAAATCCTGTTAGTGGGAATTGGTCAGCAAGCTCAGCAAAAATGGCCAGATTACGTAAGTGGCCGATCTTTGGGGCAGATAAAGTACAGGCAGTTCTCGAAGTATGACCACAACTGAGCCTAAAATCTCTGTTGCTAAGCAAGACTGTTGTTAAGTGAATTTTGCCCCATTTCACAACCTTTCTTGCCACAATGGTTAAGCGAATGAATCACTGCAATTAAGTTAGTAACACAGTTAGTGAGTCGCTGCAGTTAATAAATTTTTTCAGTGTTGCTGTGACTTTGAATGGTCAGTAAATGAACTGTTGTAACTCAAGGACTATGTGTAGTAGGAAAAATGCAGACAGACATTGTTTTCCAGGCCCTCCGGGGACTTTAAAGGTCAGATTCCTCACTCTCATTCCATTTTTTGGCTCTTTTCCAGAGTTCTTTTTCATTTGTGCTTGAGGATGAATACGGACTGTTTTCTCTAGTTTAGTTTAGTTTAGTATCTTTACACCTCGTACAACAAAATTAAATGCCATCTTCAGTGTACATTTTAACTATAAAAAATAAAAGTCAAACACACATCCTTCACATTCTATATACAATCGAATTGAAACTTCCTGATATTTCGCTGCATTCTTGCCCAGTGAATAATTCCTGCTCTACCTGTGTTTATGGTTTCTATGGCTGGCAAATGTTTTGGCAACTCTGTTTATTTTAAAATGAAAACACATTGTGAACTGACAGCTTTAAAAGACAGTGTTGTTATCCTAGAGTTCAACGTGACTTTTGGTGACAACTTGGACACGTTGTCCCTGCCCAACCCGGGAAAGAAAGATTTGCGATGGCCTTATCCTGGACTGTTTTCTCAATTTCCCAGTCCTGTTTTTGGGCCTTCTGATGGTTGGTTTGTTTGTTTGTTTGTTTGTTTGTTTGTTTATTTGATTGATTGATTGATGGATTGATATACCGCCCCCTCTCCTTGAACTTTTGTCCAAGTTCTAAACCAGGCCTGGCCAGTTTAGGTTTTGAGACCAAACAAGATCAACCAGCTTCTTCTGTGCCTTCCCACATTCTTAAAAGCGAATGAGAAAAATTGTACAGGTAGTCCTAAGTTTGTAACAGTTCACTTAGCGACATCAAAGCAACTGTTGTTGTCATTGGGAAAAAGTGAGTTAGGACCACTCTTTGCGACCAGCAAAGTCAATAGGGAAGCTCGATTCACTTAACAGCCATGCTACTAACTTATCAACTGCAGGTGATCCACTTAACAACTGTGGCAAGAAAGGGCGTAAAATGGGACAAAATTCACTTAACGACTGTCTCACTTAGCAGCAGAAATGCTGGGCTCAATTTTGGTTGTAAGTCAAGGACTACCTCTACTATAAGGAAGGCAACAAAAGAAACAGGTTTCAACTCTCCTGAATCAAAATTCTAGGCTGCAAATACTCAGCAGCAGAGGAGTTATGTGTAAACAAGCTGTTTAGGGTGCCACAGCCCGTCTGAAAAGGTTCGGCAATGTTTGAGTTTGGGAGTCAAGTTTAGGAGAACTGGTTTTTCATCTCTATTTTGGACAAGGCACTTAGATCTTGAAAAGGAGCTAAACAAACTCAGAGCAACATGCTTAGCCCCAATGTACCTCAGCTCCCCCAATTACATCAATGGAAATAAACACTTTTTTTTCTGCCTGCCATCAGTTTTCTGTGTTTCTATAAATGGGACACGAAAGTACCCAGGCATCCGAGCAAGAAAATATGATTTCCAAGAGAGAATTACAGACCCGAGAACAATAGGCAGAGGTTCAATAATCGCAGCCAATTTAGTCTAACAATTAAGTTATCAGGCTAGAAAGCAGGAGACCGTGAATTCTAGTCCTGCCTTAGCTACGAAAACCAGCTGGGTGACTTTGGGCCAGGAGATGGTGAGTTCTAGTCCCATTTCGAACAGGAAAACCAGTTTGGGGATGTTGGGCCAAGCACCAGGTGAGTGGGAGTTCTAGTCCCATCTTAGGGATGAAAGACAGCTGGGTGACTTTGGGCCAGTCACTGTCCTTCAGCCCAACCCACCCAACAGGGTTGTTGTTGTGGGGAAGTAGGAGAAAGAAGGAGCACAGGTAGACCTTGACAACAGTTCATTTAGTGACCATTCAAAGTTGCAACCCCATTGAAAAAAAGGGATGTCAGTTTTTCACACTTGCGACCATTGCAGCATCCCCGTGGTCATAGCAAAATTCGGGCGCCTGCAACTGGCTCATATTTATGACGGTTGCAATGTCCCAGGGCCACGTGATCCCCTTTTGCAACCATCTGACAGTCAATGGGGAAACCAGATAGCATAGCAATACTGCTTAGGCTAACCACCATGGCTCCTGCACTTTAGCAAGCGTGTTCCTAACTTAATTAACTACATTGATTCACTTAACAACGGTGGCAAGAAAGGTCGTAAAATGTGGACAAAGTCCACTTAACTGTCTCACTTAGGAATGGAAAATTTGGGCTCCGTGGTGGTTGTAAGTCGAGGACTTCCTGTATTAGGTGCGTCTGCGGCCTTGAGTTATTTGTAAAAATAATAAAAGGCAGCATACAAACCAACCAACCAATCAGCTTAAAGGGATTCCCCCTAGAAACCTCAGATCGGCTCTTCAGCTGCTGGGTTGAAAAGATCCTTTCCGTGGCAGGTAACCAACTGGCAGAGACAGTTCTGGCCTCCTCGTCTTTTCTCAAAAGTGGGGGGCAGCGATGGGGTGGTGGTGGTGGTGGTGTCAGGCCCCTCTTTCCCAAGCCAGCCTCTTCTCCCCTGACATCCAAGGGTGGAAATGTAGACCTGGACCCGAAGCAAAGAGGATTCGAAAAGAAGTCCCAAGGCCAGGGGGAGGGGTCTCCCCTCCAACATGGCTGGGGTCCATTGTAGACTGACTCAAAAGGGCCATTTTGACAACAGCAGCTGCCCTGTTAGCTAGTCTGGCATCCCGGGGAAAGTTGCTGGAGCTGGAATGTTGAGGCCCCGAGTTCTAATCCTCCCACAGGCACGAAAAGTAGCCGGCTGACTTTTGAGCTGGTGCTTTTCCTTCAGCCCAGCCGACCTCGCAGGGTTGTGGTTGTTGGGAGAAAATCGGCAGCCCCCTGTGTACTGTCTTAGGCAATAAATGTGCAATAAATAAAAAACCATCAACCTCGCCATTAGCCATGGCGGGGAGGGGGGGGGATTGGATGGGGGGCAGGGCACAGTGTCTTGAGGCTTGGGTTCTTGGCCCCAAAGACTTAAGGATGGTGAAAGGAGGGGAAGCCCAGGTTGCAGGCCCCACTCAGTCGTGGGTCTCTCATAAGCTCCTGGCCTACAGTGCAGGGTTGTTGTAGCAAATCAGTTCAGCCAAGTCCAGTCAGTTTTAGTCAGTTCAGCCAGCATGGGACAAAATAAAGGAAAAAGCAAGTTTCCCCCCCCCCCCAATTCGGCCTCTTTTGCTTTCCCGCGTGGACGTTTCGCACCGCCCACGCCTCAGGCAAGACCCCCCACCACCACAGAAACTGGTCCCTCTAGCGCATGCGCGATGGGTTAAAAAACGGTGCGGTTGTTTTTGACCCGCTGGGCTCGCCGTCGCTACGGCGAACCCAACCCCTCCTTCTCTCTTTTTCTTTGACGCATGCGCGCCCTCTGTTTAGCCCGGAAGCGGAAAGTGTTCCTCTCTCACCGCGCCGGAGTCGTTTCTCAAACGAGCGGCGGATCCATCGCAGCGGCGTCATGTGAGGAAGGCGGGAGCGGGGAGGGCGATTAGGGGGGCGCGGGATCGGTGTGGGTGGGAGGGAGTTGTCTCTTTGTATGTGTGTTTGTGCGTGTGTGTGGTTTTGTGTGTGTATAAATAGGTATATAGAGGCTTCTTCTGGCCTTACCGTAAATCTTGGAATAGGCGCCCCTCTCGAAAGAGTAGGAGGGGAGTTGGGTGGGTAGGGAAGGAGTCCCTTCTCTGGCTTTATGGTCTGCGTTCTCCTCCTCCTCTCACCCCCCCCCCAAGATGTACAATGAGTTTGTATCTCTGTAGTAGGAAAGTAAGGAACAGGGGACCCCAAGTAGGCGAATAGTAGTACCGTAATCACTTTCTATTATATTCTGAAGAGCCTGTATATATATATGTATATATATATATATATCCGGTGATTTATACCTGTAGCATCTGGAGGGTAATTGTTCTAAATTAACGCAGACTAGAAATCGGTGCTTTTCTGTTACCATAATTGCTGGGAGAGAGAGATTAATACAAGACTTTGCCTCTAGATCCTCTTTAGTTATGCGCGGTGATCATCTGAACGGGAGGCATGATTTATCGACTGCATTTCCTCTCCCCACCAATAATTCTTTAAAAGAAATAATTATTAAAATGTAGCTCTGTTAAGAGATCTTATTTTCATCCAGTGAAAGGCATAGGGCATAACCCCAAAATCTAATATGATGTGCTTATTATTTTCCTTCTTTCCTTTCTTTTAGGAGCCTCTTAAACAAGCCCAAAAGTGAGATGACCCCAGAAGAACTGCAAAAGCGGGAGGAGGAGGAATTCAACACAGGGCCTCTGTCGGTCCTCACGCAATCGGTTAAGAATAATACCCAGGTGCTCATCAATTGTCGCAATAACAAGAAGCTTCTGGGACGTGTCAAGGCCTTCGATAGGTAGGCTCTTACCTGGGCGTATCTCCATTCCATCAGGGGATTTATCTGCAGGTTTAGTTTATATTTGTGGCAGAACAATTCTGTAGTGTTCTCGTTCGTTTTAAGGTTCCTTGTTCAGAATGACTACAGGGGGGCCTTCAACTTAATATGTTTAATGACCGTTCAAAGTTACACTGGCAAAATTACAATGAAAAAAGTGACAGGAGTGTTTTCCACACTTAACGACCATTGCAGCATCCCCGCGGTCACATAATCAAGAATTTGGGTGTGCTTGGCAACTGGCATGTACTTATGACAGTTGCTGGGGTATGTGATCACCCACTGTAACCTTCCCCATTGACTTCCAACAAGCCAGGTCAATGGAGGAAGCCAGATTCATTTAGAAACAGCGTGATTTGTTTAACAACTAGTGATTTAATTAACTGTGGCAAAAGAGATAATAAAAAAGGGGCGCAACTCACTTTACAACTGTTTTGCTTAGCAATGGCAATGTTGGGTTCAGTTGTGGTCGAAAGTCGAGGACTGCCTGTATGGGGCTCTGGGGATCCCAAGAAGTAAAGGTGCTTTTTGGATCCAGCATAGACAGTACACAACTGTCAGTGGCTCCTTAAAGAACCACTGGGCTTTTCCTGGGCTCAGATGGGATTCTGCTATAATCCCTGTCTGTCATGGAATTCCAGGGAAGCTCGTAACTCCTTTAGCATAAACACCTTGTGCTGCGGATTCAAAGTTCCAGATCAGAATATTTTTCAACCTTGAATTCTGTGTGGGGATCTACCTCTCTCAGAACTTCTTCACCCAGGGTTGTTGGGAATTTGCCAGAAGCCGCTCGGAGAATCTTGTCTCTATGTGTAACGCCAGGCCCTTCTTTCTTCCACCAGGCACTGCAACATGGTGTTAGAGAACGTCAAGGAGATGTGGACGGAGGTGCCCAAGAGTGGGAAAGGCAAGAAGAAGTCTAAGCCGGTCAACAAAGACCGTTACATCTCGAAGATGTTCCTACGGGGAGATTCGGTCATTGTAGTGCTGAGGAATCCTCTTATTGCTGGCAAGTAAACAGGCCGAGGTGGCTCACGAGGAGCCTGGCAATGCCAAGATCCCACACATTTCTCAAAAGACTGTAACCTGTTGCCTTTAGTTTTAAGGCAGGGATGTCTTACACTCAACTGTCCTTCAGATGTTTCTTGTGTCACAAGTGTGCATTCCGTGACATGCTGACTGATAATATGCCCTGGTCACTTCAGCATGTTCTGGCATGTTAGGGTTTTGATTTTTCCTTTTTTTTTATAATAAACATTTTGTTGAATTTGTTGGGTTGCTTTTTTTTTCTTTTTTTTTTCAGTATTGCCCTTCTGCCAGTATTTCATGATGTTGGAGAATTCTATTTATGAATAACTGAGTTTCTCCCGTCTGAGGTTGTATGATGGTTAGATGTTAGATAAAACTTGTTTACACTTGGAGACAGTACAATTTTATCACATTTCTGACGGGGCAAGTGATTTGGCCTTCTTTCCTCATATCTCCACCACCTGGTTGGGCAGCATACCTTAAAGATTCTTGGATCAAACCAAAGGAAGAGTATTTTTGCAACCAGATGCCTCTAACTGAGTGGAACAGTTTTCTGTTGCGGTTTGAGACTGGTCTTGCATGCCTGCATGTGTTTCAACTGAAAGATAATATTTTTAATCCTGTGAATGCCCTCTTCTTGCTTCCTTAAAATGCATGTTTTTTTTAAAATACCTCTGGTAAAGCAAGAATATTTGGGTATCTGTTTTCTACTTCCAGCATTTCCCATTAAATACCACCACACCCCTGATCAAACCATAACACCAACAGAACTAATGCTGACCCCAGATCTCTAGCTTTAAGGGCTGAAAGTGGTGAGGCAGGAAATAGTCTAAAATGGAATAATTAGGTAAATACCAAGCGGATTTCTCTAATTTTCAAGGGGGGAAAATGGTAAAAATCAACTCACTCAAAAGGCCAAGGATTTAAGCCCTGGGTTCACACACACACACACACACACATAATTTTGCTACATACCTTCTGCAGTAGAGATTTAATATATGACTTGTTTGCAATAAAGCAACTGATACCAGTTTTTGATTCTGTAAGTAAATAGTGATTATAGGCTTCGGTGTTTGGAGAACGGAGATTTATTCTGTCTGGTATGAAGTCTGATATCACAGTATCATAAATTTAACACAAATGATAACTTGTTAATTTAACCCTAACATAGTCTCAAAAGTCAGTTGGAGTTGGGTGGCAATAAAAAATAAAACTGACATAAATTTAAAACCATAAAACATTTAAGATTTGACGTGTTGTAGAATTCAATCAAATCAAATTTTATTCATCACCTGCAGAATCATACATGGTACGAAATGCAGTGAAATGTGTAAATTCACCATTTGTAACCAAATTGAAGGTTAAAGCTTTTCTTCAGTATGAATTTGTGTAAGAGGAAAAAAAAGTGATTTATTCCATGATTCTTCAAGGTCTTCAATTCCCTGATTTTTTTCCTACTTTCTTTTCCACAATGTGCTGTCTGTTCTGCCATAAACGCCTTCACCCAACAGGAGAAGGTCAGTATGAGTTCACTTCTTAGGCCCAGGGGTCATTTTCTTATTCCACCCAAGCTCGGTGCAATTTTCATTCTCCCCAGCCTCTGAAAGCGTCTTCGTATTGCTTTGATATCGGATCTTTTTACCACTTCATGCATCCTTTGGTTATGTCTTTTCGAGCATTACCATTACATAGAGACACGCTTATTTAAAATATCAATTATCTCTCAGGGAGCACTCAGCTTAATACATTGAGCAAAATCCTATGGTCCCATGAGGAGAAATTCTGCATGGGGACAGATGGCTTTTTCAGAAGGATCATGGCAGGACCAAGATTGAGGTGCCCTACTATCTTTTCATCACACATGGGGGAACAAAGATAGAACTATGGAGAAGTATTTCTACCCTGCATTTCTGGAAATGACAGAAATGGTTGCCTTTACTTCGCACAATGATGCCATCATTAGCAGGGCTTGCCATGTACTTAGTGGTGAAACAGGCATGTGCAACCTTGGCCACTTTTAAGACTTGTGGACTTCAGCTCCCAGAATTCCTTGGCCTGCCTTGAGGAACTCTGGGAGTTGAAGTCTTAAAAGTGGCCAAGGTTGGACACCCCAGTCGTAGAACATGTCCTTACTTGGCACCTGCTCAGTAAATGCAACTCATCAACGATCCAGAAAGCAAATTTTTAGTTTTCCAAGAAGTCTATATTTAGTTCTAGGGAAGTGAGTCCAGTGTAGCGTTCTTGGTACAATTTTGAAAAATAATTAGGCAGTGAGCTGTAAGTAAGCTGTAACCTTGGCTGATGCTCAGAGTTGTTTCTCACAACTACTGACAGCAAAAAGTACCGTAATATTTTCAGGTCTTCCTGCCCCCTCTTGTGGAGAGAATATTAATGGCTCTGATGTTTTATTTCCAATTCGAGGAATGGTTTGACAGTTCCACCCAAACGCCACATTTTTAAATTCACTTGCCTGGCAGGAAAGTGTTACGAAGCGGCGGCGCTTCTAAAATGTTGGCGGGCATTGTCCCAGGTGTAGAGAACAGTGGGCCGGAGCCACAGATGCAGAGGAGGGTGTTTTCGAGGGCGTCTCGGAAGGATCGCACGCGGAAGACGTAAACCACCGGGTTGATGGCAGAGTTGGCGTGGGAGAGGATTATGGTGGCCAGGAACAGCCGACTGGGGATGCAACAGTTGGGGCACAGGAGCATGACAGTGTTGAGAATGTGAAGTGGTAGCCAACACAGGATGAAGAAGAAGAGGATGATGAAAAGCGACGTGGCCGTCCGAATCTCCTTGCGCGCGATGAGCCGGCGTCTCCTTTGAGCGCTGATGTTGACCTCCCCTTCAGCCACTTTGCGGATCTGACGCCTGACCTCCGAGAAGATGCGCCCGTACAGCATCAGCATGACTGTCAAGGGGGCCAGCATGCATATCATGAAATTGAAGTAGACCATGTAGGCGTTGGTGATGATGCTGTTGAAAAGGCACTCCCTGTTGGGGGGCAGGGAGTCGTGCCAGCCCATCAGAGGAACCAGGCTGGTCATGATCGACAGCAGCCAACAGGCCGCGATCACCAGCAGGGAATTGCGAGGGCTCAGCAGAGACTGGTACTGGAAGGGCTTCAGGATGGAGATGTACCTCTCCACGGCAATCGCCAACAGCCCGAAGACGGAGGCTTGGGTAAACATTAGGAGCAAGCAAAGCAGCAGGAGACACAGCTGGAGCCTGGATTGGGGCTGGCCCAGAACAGTTAACTGGGCACAGGGGATGACCACCGCCCCAACCAAGAAGTCTGCCACAGCCAGTGAGAGCAGGAAATAGTTGGTGACGTTGGAACGCAGCTTCCTGCTCCGCAAGATGACCGTACAGATGAACAGATTGCCGATGATGGAGAGCAGAGCAATTAGGCTGTCGCTCAGCAAGTAGGGGATGTCCACAACAGACGGGGGCGTTGTGTTACCGGTTAGAAAGCACCCTTGCGGATTAATGGAGGATGAGTTCTCCACACGATCCATCATAAGAATGGGACCATTTGGACTCTCCGTTAAGGAGTCTTCCCTTCCGGTTTCTGAAACTGCAGACTGGTGTCCCATCACCTTCCATGCCTGAGGAAAGGAAGTCTCGGTGAAATGGAGCTGGGGGAGGAGGAGGAGGAGGATACGCCGCTGAGAATTCTGTCAGGTTTTTCCATCATCCTCGCTGCATTACCCAAGTCTGTGAATCAGAAACATTTAAATCATCCACATGTAAAGGAAGGAAACAAAGGCACTGTATTTTGGGGTCCTTAGTGTTCTCAAGTGTGGCAGTTTCCTTGTAGACATTTCATGACGCAGCTAGCTAACATCATCAGTGTTTTAAGGGAGTGGGGTTTGCAGAAAGGAGGAAGGGGGGGAGGACTGAGGTCCTTGGTGCTCTCTGAGCTTATTTTTCTGCAGGCATTTCATTACCAAACTCAGTAACAACATCACTGCTAGAAGGGAGTGAGATTTGTGAAATGGAGCAGGAAGAAGAGGAGAAAGACTGTGCGGTCCTTGGTGCTTTTCCTTTTCTGAGTTATTTTTTTGCAGACATTTCATTACCAAACTACAGGGTGTCCCAAAATAAATGAAACCCATTAATTTGATTATTATTTATTACTAAAACAAAATACATTAAAAATTTTAACATTTTCTGTGAGCTCATATAATAACAAATGAGTACTGAAA
>JAEANM010027864.1:0-10467 GCA_017656035.1 Myanophis thanlyinensis
AGTGTCTGTCTGATTAATAAAAAGAGCTGTTTGTTCACAATTCAAGTCTGTCTCTCCTTTCTAAAAACAAACCACATTTCATTACCCAAACTAGGTAACATCATTAGCACTGATGATGTTACCTAGTTTGGGTAATGAAATGTCTGCAAGAAAACAAGGAAGCTCAAAGAGCACCAAGGACCCCTCAAAACCAGATTAACCACAGCAAACAGCAATAATATAAAATCACATCTAGTGAAGCATCAAGATAAAATACATACTCTTGGGAAAAGAAAATTGTGGTAGTAATAAAAGCTGCCGTACTCCATTTTTACTGATTGAAGGACACAGCAGAAAAGACAAATTCTGTTCAGAGTAGTAGCAGTGTTAGTCCTCTTTTCTGGCATTGTCCACAGTTGGCTTTGTGGTACTGTCACCGAGAAGGATTCAGACTTCCTTTCCCTAGTTAGATTGGTCCGCTCAGGGAGGAATAAAGATTATATGAATGCACATTCCAGCCTGCTTTTCTCATATTTCAGTTTTAGACTCCATAGTACAATTGGAATGATATAGAAAACACCTGTTTAGGTCATCCAGAACTTTGATTTATCTGTTTGAATTGAAACCTACTTTCAGCCTGCTTGGAAAACTCCATGATAGGTGAATTTGCTTTTTTTCAAAGTGACTGGCATAGAAATCATCCCACATCACTACTTTTTGTTTGTGATTCCTAATCTTTGATTTGGCTGATTATTTGATTTGGCATGCTATGATTTTTTGAATGTATTTGGACTATATTCACCTTTCTCCAAGTAAGGACTTTTGCTAAGCATTTAAATTGCATTCTTGTTTGCTGTAATCTACCTAAATTGTAATAAGTCTTTTTGTTTCTGAGTATGTGCATGCGTGTGCATGTGAGCAACCTTGAAACATAACAATTTAAAATCTTTAATTGCCTCTAGTGTCCAGTTTTTGAAATCATGAAATCCTCTACCCGTGTCTTGTAAAAATCAAAACAGGAACTATTTCCCATGCAAAGATATTTGTACTTTATAATTAATTTCAAAATTTTACTGTAAAAATTTCAATATTCCAATTTTATTGAATTCTGTTTACAGTTTTCTAGGATTAAATCTTATTTAGCTTTTTGCTGTTTATTTCAGTATTTAAATTCTTAAACTTATGATTAAATTTCCTTTAATTCAAAATTAAATACAGACTCAGCCTGCATTTTTAAACTTGTTATTCCAAAGATTTCTCATAACTTAGAAATAGCTAATAAGGAACTTCAGAACATGAAAGTGAAATTTGTTCTTTAAAGGTCTGTGCTGCAGTTGAAAATAAAATGACTAATCCTGTCATTCCTGGCACTCAAACCCATAGAAAACCAATGTCCTGAGGTCTTCTGCTCTGGGGCACATGTGGGAAACCTTCTGCCTTCACTTCATATTCAGTTCATCATCTCTCTCTCAGAAGTGCTGCGAAGTGAAACTTTTAAACTTTTTAATATATTGAAAAAAGGATGAAGAGATAATATGGGTACCTTAAAGCTTATTAGTGCTTAAAGAATTCATTTATGCCTTAGAGCTCCTGAATCCCTTCATAATATATAAATATATAGAACCTAGCCCAGCCGATTTTGGGAAACCAACTCTTAGCATATTGTGCAAAGCTAGGTGCAGTCCTTGAGCTAACTGATCTTTTTTATATCATGCTTTATGTGAATATATCTGTCTTTGTGAAGCAGCCCTTCTTTTCTATTTCTGGAAGGTACCTAGTGTTCCAGCATTACAGTCAATCATGAACAGTCATCTTCCAAACAAGAAAAATTGTTAATAGACCTGATTTATAATACCTGGGTACATAGCCCTCATATAATGGAGTGTCTTATTTCAAGTGCTGTTAAAAATGATTTGGGGCAAGTTCTACAGAATCTGTATCAAGTTAAACTGGCCATCAATACTGGCCACCAATAGTGTTTGTGCAATAAAAATTCTAGACTGACTAGAGTTTCCATGGTCTGAGGACTACATTATTCTGGAAATGTCCAGACAGTTGATTCACATATATTACTACCAAGGCCCTTGTGATTTATATATTTACTTTTATCCCATGTGTGTTGATTTTGCTTCCTGTATCATTCTTAGTATAGTAGTTTAAATAACTTAGCTTGAGAAGAAGAACATGAGTTCTTAAGGTCTTTTCTCTCTTGAAATGTAACTCTTTTGAGTTAGTGGTTAATATGACAATAGCTAAGTCTTCTTTATATTGGATTTTGAATATACTTCTAAGCACAGATGAATTTAAAAGTCTCCTTTACTTTTCTTTATACATCTCAATCTCTGATAAGTTATGGTAGAAATATGTAAGACACTGTTTCTCAGCCTTGACCATTTTTAATCTTTGTAGATTTCCACTCCCAAAATTCCCCAGCCAGCATTGATATAATATTTAGATAATAAGGGTTTTTATACAGTATAAGCAATGAAAACAAATGTGGTTAATACAAATGAAAGCAAACCCCATCTTATTGGTTTTCTGAAAAAATCAAACACTCGACAGGATACATTAAATCTCTTTCGTTTATTAGGCAAGTCTTAAGACCTTTGTCTTACAATAATACCAAGTTTTCCCCAAAATATGACCTACTCAAAAAGTAACTCCTAGCTTGATTTTTTACACATGTGCCCAATATAAGCCTTACCCCCCAAATAAGCCCTAATTAAGACTCTGCCCACCCCAGAATGATGGGTAAAAATTAAACTAGGGTGGGGATGGTGGTGGTGGTCAAGCTGCCCTACTACTTACCTTCACATAGTTGGAGCCAGTAGTTGCACACCTCGGCCCATTTCTTCTGCAACCAGCAAGCCTTTCCTGCAGGCCTCTGTAGCCAATAACAGAGCTCCGGATCAATCCAGAGCTCTGTTATCAGCTGCAGAGGCCTTTCCTAAAGGCCTTTCCTGAAGGCCTTTGTAGCTGATAACAGAGCTCCAGATGGATCTGGAGCTCTGTTATCTGCTGCAGAGAACTTCAGGAAAACCTTGCTGGCCTTGCCAGCTGAAGAATTTCCTGAAGGCCTCTGACAGTGAAAAGGAGTCCAGGAGTGATGCAGGCAAGTGAGGTGAGTAAATGGATGACAACACCCCCCCCCCCAAAAAAAATAAGACATGGTACTATTTTTGGTGGCAAAAAATATAAGACAGGTTAAAAATAATGACTAATTGGAAATATTCCATAACTAGTCTGTAAGGTGAGCATGTGAGCATGAAATATATTACATTAATTAATTATTCCCATAAAACATAAAAAGGTTTCCATTTAACTGATTTTCTTCAGTGTTATTAATGGTGGTGGTGAGAACATAGAACCTCCTCAGTGCAATAAAATTTGCTTTCTTTTGCAGATACAGGTTGGTTATGATTCAAGAGTTTATGAAATGCCATGCTTTCCCATTTTATGCAGGAGTTATGGTGAGCAGACATAAATTCTAAAGAAATATTAGAAATCTATAGGAATATTTCAACAGAGGAACCAATTACCTGGACAGATGGGAGATTCCTCTTCACTGGCTTTTTCAAGCAGAGGCTAGATGTACATTTTTAGGGAAATTTTAATTTGTCTCCCTCTACTAAGCTAAAGTTTGCCTTGATGGATTCAATGTCCATTTCCAGCTGTTCATTTCTATGATATGTGATTCTATGAACACCTGCTTTGATAACGTGGTCAGGTATTACTTTTTTTCCCCTCAATGTGCTTGGGCATGACAGTTGAGAGATCCTTCATAGTGCCTTGCCATGTGTCACAGCTGATAGGCACAGAGAGAGAGAGTCCTAAATTACCAAGTCAGCTCATCTACTAATGAGTCACCCTCTTTTGGAAATCAGCATTGCAGTTCTTAAAGATCTAGGTTTAATTTTAGACCTGTGGTACACCTTATCTTTTGTGATTGCATAAATACAATTGTGGCTTCATTTTCTTATTCATTTATTTTTAATTTAAGTATACTGAGTGGACAAGCTTACTCTTTTCCTGAATTCCTTTTATCGTAATATAGATGGGACTGTTCTCAAATTTATTATCTCCCATTCTCATTTGTGTCCCTGAAGAGCAATAATCAGGCTTAAACAGTCAAGAGTTCACTAACTAGACTTACCCAGATTCATGTTTCTCTCAATTCAGATGTCCAATTAATTAGATTCATGATTCCCTGAGTTAAGATGTAACAAGAGACTAAGCTTTATTGAAAACTGATGATGGCCATTCTACATGGAATAGGAATGCAGAATCTAAAGTTCTTCAGCTGTACATTGTCCCAAAAGGTTTGGATACATCCCACAGAACCCCCATGAAACTTTTGCTGAAAATTATATTTAATACATATAAATTATTTTATTAATTATATTAATATTAGTAATAATATAATGTTATATAATGTAATGTTATATAAAATAAAATATATTATTTAAACTATTTAACTAATCCAGTTGTGAAATTGAAATGGAATAAGCATCTGATTTATTATAATTTAATTATTATTTTTTAAATTTTATTTTTATTTTTGTAACTCTTTTTATCCTCCTTTCCTTTTGGAATGTGGGCTTATCACATTAATTAAAGATGAAGTTCAGTTGTCAGTTTGATAAACTTTTGTAACCCTACTTTAACATATAAACTATAGCATATAACTCAGGGGTGACAAACTCAAGGCCATCGGGCTGGATCTGACCCACAGGGTGCTTAGATTTGGCCTGCAAGTCCTCCCTGAAAACAGTGAAGGACTGGCCCACAGTGCCTCTGCCAGAGAAAAGAGAGAGCCTTATGCGGCCCTCCCGAGTTCCGTTTTTGCTGGCACAGGGTTGCAGGAGGTTGTCCTAGCCAAAAATGGAGTTCAGGAGCCCATTTTCATTGGCAGAGCACTTGGGCCACCACTGGTGTCTCTAACACAAGTGATGTCAAGCTGACCATGCCCACCCTGGCCATGCCACCCCAACCCCCTGAGGTCAAACACAACCCTGATGCAGCCCTCAGTGAAATCAACTTTGACACCCTGGATATAACTCTTTCATTCCAGCACATTATAACCATCTTTTAGGTCTCACTTAGAAGCATTTTATTATATATAAAATTAAAATGCAGTGCTAGCTGAATTTTTATTCATATTTAGATGCATTAGTGACCACCTGCATCTGTTTTTTTGGTGGTGTATACAATTTGTGGCAATAAAGACCAAAGAAAGAAATATCTGGATACACAGAATTTGGATTGCCCTTCAACGAACAAGAGAAATTGGATCTGTAGTTTCTAAACTAATTTATTAATTTCTCCACAAGCCTCATAATAGACCATATTGATAAAGTTTTATTTTACTGCAGTCCTATAAATGGACATCTTGGATTTTTTATACCTTTTACATTTCCAAATAACTTCATTTCCATTCCATTTATTTTGTCAAAGTGTGAGGTTTTTTTAATCTTCTTCCATTGTCACTTGAGTTCCTTGTCAGTTTCTTTTTCTTTTCAATTAACAACTTGAAAGAAAAACAATGTTCTCCAAAATAAATGGCCACATTGAGCCAGAACTTCCATCATTCAGTAGCAAGACAGTCCATTACTTTCCATGGCCTGAGCATTAAGTATTTCATAGTGTGCAAGCTGAATTCCATTAGGTAGTGTTAATAAGGTGCCTCCTGTTTGCACTCCCTAAAGATAGAGAATGCACAAAGAGATAGGATGTAGAGTAGAGGCTGACAGATGATAGAAAGATGGAAATGCTGGAGGGGTAGGCGAAGATGGACGGGGAAAGAGTAAAAAGGAAAATAGATTCAGAAAAAATCCTCGGCAAGGTTGTCTATTATGGACCAGAAACTTAGGAGATCATTTTTACTTATAAATAAACCAAAATAAAGAAATTTCATGCAGGTATTCTCTAAAGGCAGAATTTCTGCCTAAGAGGCAGAAACTCTACAATTCATGGCATGAGGCCCCAAGCCACAGAAGGCATTACCAGATTATAATATTTAATATTTGGGGAAAGTCATTTTAGTCTTGGATTCCCTGTCAATTGAAGAAAGTGAAGCAAAATTGTGACATAAGACTGCATTGTATCAACTATATTTAAATATAATTAATTTAAGTTTTCTTTTTATCCTCACCCTATCACTGATTTTTGAAATAAGGTTTCTTTTATGACACTCATAGGCCTATAGCAGCCCTCAGCCATTAAGGAAAAAGGGGGTATGATTTTACATGTCCCTTATATTAGAGTTAGAGTTAAAACTGGACATAAGTAACCTTTCTAAGATATTCCATCAAACCTGTAGGCAGTGAAGTAAATGATTTCCCTGAACTTCTTTTCAGATGGGAGACTTGCTCCTTTCAGTGAAAACAATACTGGTCTTCAAAAAGAGAGAAAATAATACTGTTACTAAAAAGACCCAATAGTTAGGATAATTTCACATTGCAGACAGCTTCTTCTTTTGGACTTTAATTTGTTTAAAGAAGAAACACCTGAGGCCCTAAAATACTGAACTGAGTTGACATTAAGATGCTGAGATCATCTGGGAAACTGGTAGTTGCCGTTCACTGAGGCCAGATTCAGGATAAAGAGACTCAATATGATAGAGAAGAATGAGCCAAATATTAGGGGAAACACTGGATTAGATGCCCTAACTACTATATACAATCCATCATATCTTCCGGATATTGCTGAGTTGTATCTTTCAGTCGGCCATTGCTGGGGTGGATAGCTGAAAGGAGAAGGCCCTGATAGGGGTAGTAGCAGTGATTCCAGTAAGATTCATGTCAGGCACAGTTTAACCAGAATGACAGAGGGTTATTGTACATAAACAGGTTTCTTTATTGTTGATTTATTAGTTCACAAGAATTTCACTACATTGTTTGTCTTTCCTTGGGAAATGCTTGATATAGTTCTAAATCATACATTTTCTCTTCCCAGTAGAATCCAAGCTGGAGTATCTCTTAACTCCCATATCAGGGCCATTGAATCCACCACAATTGCTAAGAGATTTTCTAGATGGGTCGTTCAGCAATATCTGAGGAATTATAGATTCCAACATGGGGGACTTAGAAGACTACAAGAAGAAGTCATTTTTATTATTTTTAATCATATTTTTTTGCTTAAATACTTTTGCCACGTAAATGGGCTATATCCTATTCTCATAAGCAAAAAAAGCTCCTGGAATGATAAGTATGAGACAGAAACTCTCTATCCCCATAAATGCATCCATTGCTCCTCAAGCTTTCAGCGATCTACAAATATTTTTGTTTAGAAAGCTTAGAACAGTCATGAAGTAATAATTGTGACTTAATGTGAATAATAAGTGGTCCCCCATTACTTGCTTAGAATCTGATTTGACTACAGCTGCTTTTTATTTTAACATTCTCTGTGGATAGCCAGACTATTTAGAGGTGTGCAAGGCAAATTCAAACAAAAGAGGAGTATAAACCAAAGGAGGAATAGTTGTATGATTGTTCCTGCTCTCTATGGCACTCACCTCAGTTAGCCTAATAACAGGGTCAGGTTTGTAGAAATGCATGAAATGTGCAAGTCATTTCTTAGCAATACATTATAGTATTTTCAGTAGAATGTATCTCTACAAAAGTACAGAATAAGATAGTTAAGACAGCTAAACTTTATAGTTTAGTTTGAAGGTTAATTCAAAGAAAATGACAAACATTTGTTTGATAACATTATATACAATGCAGAGAAAATGAATCAATGCAAATTATTTTTTAGGAAGCACATACAAAAAAACAGAGACAAGAAACAAACTGAAATGTCAAGAAGAGAAATCTTTTTGTACAATTCAATTGATAATAAAATTACAAAAAGTATTCCTTTAGGGTGTCTTAGTGATTACAGCTGGAGATAACCTTTTAAAAAGAACTAGAATATTGATGGCCACTAGTAATGAAAACAGAAAGAGAACATTTAATAGTTACAGATGATCAGATGCAATAGAGGAGTAGGAAGCAAATAGTTGTGCAAAATAAAAACAGTTGAGCAAAATAAAACAAGAACAGATATCTTTGTCCCTTGATTCATAAAAGACCTAAGAATGTGTGGAATATAGGGACCATAGATCTTTAGCTTGTCTGACACTTTGTACAGTTATTTACCTGAGTTAGTGGTCACAATGGTTTTCACCTTGGTCCAACGTAGTTGTTCTTAAATGAAATCAATTTTAAGGCCAAGGTTAACTTCTGTGAGGGAAAAATAATTTTAAACATTCTTATAAATATTTGTAAAATATGCTTTACTTATTATTTAAGGTTGCATTATATGCACATTTTGCTGCAAGTAGGACATGCAGAGCATAGAACTGCACATCAACATATTTAAATTTTATATCCCATCCCAGCCTGCCTACATGTCTTGTCAGGCACTTTGCTTTTTAAATGACTAACATCTAATCCATGGCACTCTCCTTCTAAATTTGTCTGCCTAATTAGCTCTCTTCTTTCCTAATACAATGATTAAAAGCTCCCAAGGCAGCCTCACCTAAGTGTTTGCTAAATTTATCACAGGATAATATCTAATGGGTTTTTTAAAAATGAATACAGGATCTGCTGCATAAATGAATTTAAATTTAAATTTCCATAGCCTCTTAAGACTGTTTTTCCCCTTCTCACTTCTCCAGCTCCCTTGAATTCTATATTGAGTAGATTATTGAAGATAATAAGCAAGGCTACCTGTTATAGTTCATCAGAACTATATATCAGGCACTTCAAAAATACTTTATCAATAAAGAGGAGGAAACTATACATTTCAGTATACTTCATTTTCATATTTTCACAATGTGTTGGAAGAAAACAGACAATAAAGTATTAAAAGATGGTTTTTGGGACAATGCAGGTGCAGAGCTTGGCTAATACCTTGTGTTAATTTCCATAGGGAGAAGTTGATCTGCATTTTGGAAAGCAATTGCTCTAGTGGATTAGGTTTCACTACAAGGCCTATGTTTTTCAGGATTAATGAAAACTGATTCTAATGTATAAATTCTGACCTATTTAAAAAGGAAGAAGGCTATGCTGAGGATGTGAGTTGTGTGGCCTGTTAAGAACACGAATGCATGAAAAGTGTGAGAAGGATTGAAAAGCGTAGGCTGGATTTGAAATACGAGGAAAGATCAAGTAATCTAACAAAATGGAACAGGGGATAATAAGAATACAAAGATAAATATATTAACCATAAATGAAATAGTTTTAATGAAGCATATCTGTTCTGAATAAAACATAGCAATGGCATGCTAAATCTGATCCTCGTACAATATCTAAGCAAAGGACGGTAAATAATTTTTACTATTGTAAACATTTTTTGAAAAGTGTTTTATTGTAACTCATCTCTTTTAAGAATTATCCAGAGTTCCAGGAAATAATGTTAACATTCTGAAAACTGTGGTGCTAATACATTTGGATAATGGGCAGGGAAGCAGATTAGTGGGTAGACCAGCAACTCATTGGAGTACAAGCCTAACTATGTGATCTGGAGATTTCCTACTATCTCTTCCTGGGCACTCTTTGGAAAAAAAAATCCTCAGGAGAGAAAGGCAAGTCATCACTTTATCAAAATGTAGCTGCGAAAGAACATAAAAGAACATTTTGTAAAACTTCAAGGGAGCCCTTTCCTTTGACAAAGATTTGAACAAAGCACCCCCTGGAAGCTGCTTCACAAAGCAAAACATTTCCCTGCATTGCTTGCCTCTCTCTGCTATGGAGGTCCTATCAACTTTCTTAGCCCTTTTCTACAGAACTCATACCAATTAGAAGGCTAACAGGACTTGTCACTCACAGCACTGATTGAAATGCATCCAAGCTGAGAACCTTTAGCAATATGGTGCAGGATTGCCTGTCAAACTCGTGACATCATATTGTCATCACATGATGTATCATGACATTTTCCCCCTTTGCTAAATCAGGGTGGGCGTGGTCAGCATGTGATGCATCTGGCCCATGGACCACAAGTTTGATACCCTTGGCCTGGAATAACCTAAGGTGCACAAGAGGCCATCTAATTGATGCAGTATCTGACATGCTGGGGGCAGTCCCAAAGGATCCACCTCAAAACACTTGGACCACTTTAGAGGTCTCCTGAATTGTTCAATAAGATATATGTGGATCTCTATTTTACCTGGCTTCTGTGGCATGAGATACTTCGATAAAGCAAATACAAATCACTTCATGAAGAACCAGGCCATTTCCTCACTAGTGTTTTATAGCATCTTTTTACATTCACTAGTCATTGTTGAAGTGATTTCAATTTCAAATTTATTGGTCACATACACAGTCATACATGGTACGATACGCAGTGAAATGCTTACGCAACCGCGGGTAAGTTAAGTAGGGAGGGAGAGTGGGGGGGTTAGAAAAATAGTTAAAGATAGTTGGGAAGGTGGGAGTTGGATGCAGACATGGTTCTTGTTGTGGTCCTGAGTGTGTAGTTCCTGGTTAAGTGTCCGTATTGCTTGTG
>JAEANM010027865.1:0-10467 GCA_017656035.1 Myanophis thanlyinensis
CACCAAGAAGCAACGGATGGAAACTAATCAAGGAGAGAAGCAACCTAGAACTAAGGAGGAACTTCCTGACAGTTAGAACAATTAATCTGTGGAACAACTTGCCTCCAGAAATTGAGAATGTTTCAATACTGGAAGTTTTTAAGAAGAGATTGGACAAACATTTGTCTCAAATGGTTTAGGGTTTCCTACCTAAGCAGGGGGTTGGACCAGAAAATCTCCAAGGTTCCTTCCAACTGTCCTATCCCATCCCATCCCATCCCATCCCATCCCATCCTATTTCTTGCATAACAGTCCATAATGGAGCCTGCCCATTTCCATCCTAAGTCATGATGGTCACAAATTGTGACCAGACTGATTTTGTGACCTTTCTTATGGCAGTCCTTTAGTGAATGTGATGGTCATTAAATGAATGCCACAGTTGTTAACTGAATGCCACTTAAGTCATTATGGTTCACTATGGGTCAGTTTTGCCTAAAAACAGAAGTAAATACCAGTTTTTGCCAAAAGTGTTACAAAACGTGGACACATGACTGGGATGCTGAAAACAGCCATAAAGGAAGGCAGGTTGCCAAGCACCCAATTACAGTCATGTGACTGTGAGGAAAAGGTACTCACTGGAATTTTGAATTCAGATTGCAATTTGGGGGGGGAGAGGGGTCTGTTATAACTTCAAATGGTCTCTAAACAAGGACTACCTGTATTTTTTCTTTCTTCAGTGAAAATTCTAGGAAACCAATAGCAACAACCACAAAGAATGAAAAAAGGTACTCACTAAAAGTTGCTTGCAAATAATGGAAGCTGAATTTAAAGGAAGAATTGACTTTGTATTTTGTAACCTTCATTTGTACGAAATTTGTATTTTAAAATATGTGTGAAAAATTCATCTTCAAGAGAAAAGATGGATAATTTGCCCAAAGGGGTTTATGAAAAATTAAAATCTACGCAAGTTATTACATAAATTAAGGGGAAATGCGTAAAAAGCTTATTTTATAAGAGGTTGTGATGGCAAATCGTTACAAAACTTTATTTGTTTTTTTTTTTATTCCTAGAAAAGAATTATTGGATTATTGGAATACTGCCTACTAATATGGACAGTTAAGCAGACTAGGTTTTTAAGGCTTTGTGTGTACTTACTCAAGAAAAAAATATTGTTTATTTGCCCATTTCTTCTTGCCATACGTAATTTTATACATACAGTATTTCTGCTTAGCATTTAGCCATTCCTTACAGAAAATCAATCCAACCCACTGGATAATCTTGCTTGTGAATAAGTGAAAAAAAAAAAAAAGAATGATGAATTTAACAAAGAGAACAGTAGGTTGACACAGTATCCAAAGCCATCCTGTAGATTTTTGCTTGGCGTCAAATAGCATTTAATCCAAGCCACATGGTTCATAATCTATTGCTTCACATTACAAAATTATATTAAAATTGAAGTGTTGTCCTAGAATTCAGGAAAGGCTGTGAGAACTGGTCCTGCCTTAGACATGAAAAACTGACTGGTGACTTTGAGCCAGTCCCTCTGCCTCAGCCAAACCCACCTCACAGGGTTGTTATTGTGGAGAAAACTGGAAGAGGATTAGAAATAGCAATAACACTTAGACTTATATACCATTTTACAGCACTTTACAACCCCTCTCTAAGCAGTTTACAGAGTCAGCATCTTGCCCCCAACAATTTGGCTCCTCATTTTGCCCACCTCGAAAGGATGGAAGGCTGAGTCAACCTTGAGCCTGGTGAGATTTGAACTGCCAAATTTCAGGCAGCTGGCAGTCCGCAGAAGTAGCTTGCAGTACTGCACTCTAACCATTGCACCACCATACCTCATCAGGTATGTTTGCCACCTTGAACTGTATATAAAATTGAAGGATGGAGTAAAACTCTATTAAAAAACAGGTAGGCCATTATGGCTTAATAACAAACCATAGTTAAAAAATAAATAGCCTGGTAATAAAATAATTATGGATCAAGCTGGGCATTCACTGAGTGACACTTTCAGTTAAACAGCTTGCCAAGTTTGTAGATGGAGAAGAGTCCTGGCAGGTCTGTCTCAGCTTGAACATTTAGGAAAGGAAGATCCTTGACTCCATCTGTAGTGAAAAGTATACTTTTACTGAACTCAAGTGGCTACAATGTAGCAAAACCAGATCTGACAATTTCCTGCATAACCCCAGTAATAGCCCTTCTCCCAGCCCCCCTGCTCCCCCTCCCCCATCAACTTAGTGGTAGTGACCTAATAAGGTTCAAATTAGGTGTTTTGGTAATGGTTCCACATTTTGGTGCCTGTGTGGATTCTCTTTTGCATTCCATTCCCAGGACTGTGTCCTTGGATCTATCAAGCAGTTGTTTCTGGATGGCATCTGTTTCCTATCTTCCCATTCCCCACATGCCATCAAAGCTAAGCAAAGCAGGCCTAAAGCAGTTCGATGGCAGATCTAATGTCCATTTCTTCAACTTCCACGAGAAAATGCAAAAGTTGCAGATGTCTGGTAGCATGGCTGGCTGGGGAATTCAGGCCATTGAGGTCCACACATCTTAACTTGGCCAAGTTGAGAAACACTGGTCTAGAAATTTCACAAATTCATGTAAAAATGTGGCAAGTTGATCAAAGGTGTAATTTTCTATAGGTTGATCAGCCTTCAGGCTACTGTGTGTCTCATTCATTTTCACTTGACAGGTAGCACATCTCCAGGGAGAATGACAAGGAAAAGTACATGTTAGCGACTCATTTTCAACTGAAAATACCAAGATTTAGATCTGGGGGTTCTGACAAGACATGCACCCATCATCAAGCTATGAATCCTTCTGCAAGAAGAGAGGAGTTAAAGCAGATTGAGAAACTGATGAGATTCTAAGTCCCTTGAGGAGGAGGAGGAGGAGGAGGAGGAGGAGGAGGATCAACTCTGGCCTTCTGTAAGCCGCTCAAAGTTACCCTATGGCAGTAGCGGTGAACCTATGGCACAGGTGCCACAAATGGCATGCAGAGCCATCTTGCTGGGCACACAAGCTGTCAGCCAGCTTACCTCCAGCTGAGCATGCACATGCAATTGCGCATGCATGCATGATTGCAGAGACCCAGCTGATCTTCAGGCGTCCACTATGCATGTGCGTGATTGCAGCAGGAAATCCAGCTGGTCTTTGGAGCTCTCCTGCGCATGCACATGCAATTGTTCATGTGTGGGTGCCTGTGTGTGGCACATGTGCATTGCACATGCAAAAGCTGCATGCATGCACAGATGGTACGGTTGCACATGCAACACACATGGAAGAGCCGCATGCGCAAAGCTTGTACTTTTCGGCACTCGGTAAGTAAACGGTTCACCACCACTGCCCTATAGTAAAATGGGCAGCCAATAAATTTTATAAATAAATAAAAAAATGAATAGGGACAAAGCCTCCTACTTTATAGTGTCAAGGCCATCATATGAAGAACCCAACAGGGAGAATGAAAAAGCAGCACCAGGTTGCTGAAAATGAAAATCCTTCAGTGTCACACTCAATGCAAGAAAGATGTTAATTGTACTGAATGCATCCTAAATGGCTTTCTGATTCTCTATTATGCTTTTCACAACAACAACAACAACAACAACAGAAGAGCATTTTGCAGTGCTGCAGAAAAATGATTCCAACCCAGATGAGATATTTCAAAACGATGGTCACAATTAAATAAGAAAAGAGCTAGTTTTTTTTTTTTTTAAATGAAATCTGTAGCCTTAGCCTTTCCTTGCTGATAGAGCTGCTCAAGACTGGCTTACCAAGTCTTTATGGTATGGGTAACACCTCCTGTCCCATAAAGTTGGAGTAGGATTTTATACTGTAAATTGATCAGTGCTTCTGGCTTACAGTCATTATTAACAAGACATGATTAATCATTTATGCATGCAAGTTTTGCAATGGCCATTTATAGGCTGTGTCAGAGATACTAAAAGATTGCTCCTAATCATCCATTTTCCCTCCACTGATGAGATTTAGATTGGTTTCCAGGTAAATGTTGAATCCTAAATCATAGAACCGAATTGATGTTTGTGTGACAGTCTTTTCAAGCAAATTATTCCATGCCTCAGTTGTAAGTAAGCTGTGGCACCCAAATAGCCCAGCAATTGCAGTGCAATCCAAGAATATCAGCTGTGCTTATGTGGATGGTCTGTACTAAATGGTCTGTACATGGTCTGAATGGTCTGTACTAAAAGCTCATACCAAACCAAATGCATAGATAGAGAAGAGGTGGTATCTGGCTCAAAGTAGTAACTGTGAGAGAGAGCTTGGAGTCTTAGTGGACAATCACTTAAATATGAGCCACCAGTGTACTGAAGCTGCCAAAGAAAGCCAATTCAGTCCTATGCTCCATTAACAGAGGAATAGAATCAACATCACATGAAGTGTTGGTATCTCTTTACAATGCCTTGGTGAGACCACACTTGGAATATTGCACCCAGCTTTGGTCACCATATTATTAAAAAGATGTTGAGACTCTGGAAAGAGTGCAGAGAAGAGCAACAAAGATGATTAGGAGGCTAAAACATACGAAGATTTGCAGAAATTGGACATATCTAGTCTAGTGAAAAGGACTGGGGTGACATGATAGTGGTGTTCCAATATCTAAGGGCTTACCACAAGGAAGAAGGGGTCAACCTATTCTCCAAAACACTTGAAGGCAGAACAAGAAGCAATGGATGGAAACTAAACAAGGAGAAAACCAACCTAAAACTAGAGGAGACATTTCTTGACAAATATAATAAATAATCAGTGGAACTATGTGTCTTCAGAAGTTGTGGGTGCTCCAACACTGGAAGTTTTCAAGATGAGATTGGACAAGCATTTGTCTGAAATGGTATAGGATCTCCTGCTTGAGCAGGGGGTTGGACTAGAAGACCTCCAAGGTCTCTTCCAACTCTGTTAGTCTGTTATTTGTGATTATGTTTTTTGGCTTCAGATTTTCTAAATTTTGTTTAAATGGAAATCCTGAACTTTGATCTGTCTCTAAATCACACTTTTTGGAAAGGTTGACCTTTGGCTGGATCTAGAAGACTTTGCTAATCATTCAGGACAGTGTTGACTTGAAATGTGACCTGGACCTTAACTACACTCTTGCATGCTCTTAGTACTCTTTGCTGGTTTTCAACCTATATTATTTGTTTGCCTACAACCTTTGCCTATTGTGTAGCTCCTCAGGGGGAAAAACAACAACAAATCTTGACTGACAATAGCTCTCCTAGACCTTCCTGGAGATTCTAGTGATTGATTCCTTATGCACACAAAACAAACTCTCTTCCATTAAGGGCACTTTTAACACAGATCAGCTCAAAACTAGAAATTTCTGCTGGAGTTTGCAGGTTTACATCAGGCCATTTATAATCAGGCTTGAATCAAGTCCAGAAAGCCTCCACAAACAAGCATCTGAAATTAAAAGGTTAAGACTTAAATTAAGGAGATCGACTGAAATCAAGAAGGCATCAGTCCATGGTGAAGTAAAAAAGAGATGTTGAAAAGTAAAAAAAGTAGAAAAATTGCACAGGAGTGAAGTCGAAGTGTACAATTGGAAAAAGAGTTTTCAATTCCAAATACAGGGATATGGGGAAGCCAAAATAGGATGATAGAAAACAGATTGATGGTGAGTTCTTCATGCTGAGGGCATCTTGGCCAGGAATGATTGCTTTGGAGAAGTGACTCCTGCAGGCACTTCTCCATTCCAGCTCATTCTCTTTTCAAGAATTGTGTTCAGTTTTGAAATATCTTTGTTGTAAAATTGAGAAGATATACAAAATATGTTTCTGGCTTTCCTGAGGAACTCTGGGAATTGAAGGCCACACATCTTCAAGATGCCAAGGTTGAGAAAGACCGATATATACTGTTTTAATGTTTTGTGAATTGTAATCATTATGTCTAGATTTTGTTTATTGTTTTGCCACCGTTGTTACCATTTTTATTTTGGTTTTATTGAGTTTCACCATAGCTGTAATAAAAATGTATTTATTTACATATCGTATTTATATCTATTCCCAGAATATGATCTACAAAGAAACATTGTGAAAAAAAATCTCATAGGTTTCCTTATCTATCACAAATGTTTTGTTTGTTTGTTTTTGGCTTTCTAGCTTCCAGCAGTCTGCAAGTCAAGTGAAAACATTAAAAGAAGAATTGGAAGAAGTGAAGAATGTTCTGGGTACTTCTGAAGAAAAGAGGCAGTTGATGGCAATCCAGAATAAACAGCTTGTAAGTAGATGTTTGAATAGAATAGGAATAGAATTCTTTATTGGCCAAATGTGATTGGACACACAAGGAATTTGTCTTTGGTGCATAGGCTCTCACTGTACATAAAAGGAAACAGTACATACGTCAGGAATCATAAGATACAACACTTAATGATAGTCATGGGGTACAAATAAGCAGTCAAGTCATAGCAGGAGACAATAATCAATACAAATCGTAAGGATACAAGCAACCAGTTATAGTCATAGTGGGGTAGGTGGATGGATGATGGAACGATGAGAATAATAGTAATGCAGACTTAATAAATAGTTAGACCAGGGGTGGGCAATTGTGGCTCTTTTATGACTTGTGGACTTCAAATCCCAGAATCCCTTGGGCAAGGCAACCTAAATAAAATAGAGGAAACATTTTGAAGTGTAAGGGTTAAGCCTTAACCTTTACACTTACACCTCAAAACATTTCCTCCATTTTATTTAAGTTGCCTTGCCCAAGGGATTCTGGGATTTGAAGTCCACAAGTCATATTGCCCACCCCTGAGTTAGACAGTGTTGAGGGAACTATTTGTTTAGCAGAGTTATGGCGTTCGGGGGAAAAGCTGTTCTTGTGTCTAGTTGTTCTTGTGTGCAGTGCCCTATAGTGTCGTTTTGAGGGTAGGAGTTGAAACAGTTTATGTCCAGGATGTGACTGGTCCTTAAATATTTCCCCAGCCCTCTTTTTAACTCGTGCAGTATACAGGTCCTCCATGGAAGGCAGGTTGGTAATCCTTGTTTTTTCTGCAGTTCTGATTATCCTCTGAAGTTTGTGTCTGTCTTGTTGGGTTGCAGAGCCAAACCAGACAGTTACAGAGGTGCAGATGACCGACTCAATCATTCCTCTGTAGAACTGGATCAGAAGCTCCTTGGGCAGTTTAAGCTCATATGCAGGAGTCTAACTTTGACCATCTGTTAACAGTCCAAGTTGTGTTGCATTATGTTGGTACATGGAGCAAGTGCCAAATGTAAGACAATGCACAGCCCAGGTTCCTGGTAAATGTCTGATTGTTTCTTTTCTCCACTTTCTTTCCATGATCAGGAAAAAGAGAACCAGTCTCTCATTCTTAAGATTTCTTCCCTTCAAGAGGAGGTAAGAATGGGTGTGAATACTCTTTGAATCATAGGGTGATCATTTTGTTATTGATGTGCAGTAATAATAACAAGAATATACAGCTAGTCCTTGGCTTACAACCACAATTAACCTCAAATTTCTGTTGTTAAGCGAGACAATATTTAAGTGAGTTTCCCCCCTTTTTCTGACAAATCTTGCCATAATTGTTAAGTGAATCCTCAAATTAATAAACCGGTTGTTAAGGGAATCTGGCTTCCCCGTTGACTTTCTTTGTCACAAGTTCACAAAAGGTAAATAAATGCATGGCAGTTACCAAACATCCAAATTTCAATCATGTGACCATGGGGAGGCTGCAATGGTTGTTAAGTGTGAAAAGCTGTCATAAGTCACTTTTTTCAAGGCTTAGGCAACTTCGAATAGTCACTAAGCAAACAGTTGCAAGTCGAGGAAAAACTGTAATAGCCTGACACAGAGGGCATTTCCATATTCTCCACCAAATTTACGGGCAGAACAATTCAGTGGATAATAATCCCCCCAAATTTCTACAGAGGGGCAAAGAAATTATGCATGAATTTCTCAAGGGCGGCATCTGTTACTATTGGTGTCATCCATGAGCTGTTGCTCTTGAGTTCATCCGATAGTTGGAGGTGTCAGTGCAAAATTGATGTCTGCGTGCTTTTTTAAGAAGACATTTCAATGACACCTTCTTGGTGCCCATAGTTCCCAGCCAGAAGAAGACTCGTGGCAGGAATTTAAGAAAGAGGTTTTTGCCTTGGGATGAAATGAACATGTGGGAATCTAAGGAACCTGCAGAATACTAGAGAGATGATTATATAATGGAAGATAGATCATTCCCACATACCTCTTGACCTCCTGGATTCTACATAAGTGTAAGAACATCACACACTACTCATGAAAATGGATCCCTCAAATACCTTCTTTTATGGAAGAATTTCTAGAAAGTGTGCAGAGAAGAGCAACAAAAATGATTAGGAGCCTGGAGGATAAAACATATAAAGAACAGTTGCTGGAATTGGGTATGTCTATTTTAATGGAAAGAAGGACTAGGGGGTGACATAATAGCAGTGTTCCAATATCTCAGAGGTTGCCACAAAGAAGAGGGAGTCAAGCTATTCTCCAAAGCACCGGAAGGCAGGACAAGAAGGAACGGATGGAAACTAATCAAGGAGAGAAGCAACTTAGAACTAAGGAGAAATTTCATGACAGTAAATATAATTAACCAGTGGAACAGCTCATCTCCAGAAATTGTGGGTACTCCATGGATTGGAGGTTTTAAAGGAAAGTGGAATGGTCCCTTCCAATTCTGTTATTATGTTAAGGTGGGTTTTTTTCCATCAGATGGAAAGAGAATTAGTAGAAAAGGAAACCAGTAGTAACAAATATGTCCTTTAAATCAGAACATTAGAAATGCTCTTGATTCAGATGGTCTCCAGAAGAAGATCGAGGAGCTGTCCCAGAATATTAGCGAACTCCAAGTAAGTGACTCCTACGTTTTGTTTCGGTGTGGGGTGGCAGAGATTCAGTTCAATGCTTCAGATATTTGAAATCTTCCAAGAGTCCCATAATCAAGATAAACCAAATCAATTATTTTCTAAAGACAATGCAGTAATTCCTACTCTTGGATTTCCAGTTATGTTGCGTTACAGAACCCAACATCCCTAATCACTGGCTACACTGGCTTTTGGAATGATCAAAGATCGTAGCCTTAACCAAAATCTGACAATCCAGTTAAAACTGAAAGTGGATCTGTATTGTTTACATTGTGTAAGGTGGTAGAGGAACATTAGAGAACCTTCAAAAAGTAACATGTAACCATGGAGATTCCAATACTGTCCCTTAAATTACGCTTTTAAGAGGAATTTGAGCTGAAACCTAACTAAACCTAGGTTCTTAGCATTATATTTGCATCTCGCTTAGCAAATGTTCCAGGTCTGAATAACAGAGGAGATGGCAGGATTTTGCTGTCTCCATAACTTGAGATGTATATGATGTAACTGAACGTTTTCTTAACAATTAAGAAGAACCTTCTCCCACAAATTCTTGATCAGTTTTGAGATATTTAATTATTTTGATGATATTCTTGTTAAGATTCTTCAGCCTTTCTGCACAAAATGGGCATCAGCATGGCACATAATATAACCTGTTAGAGCATGTAAGATTTTGGTGTGAGCTTTAAACCGTTCATGTGTGCCTGTCCTTTAAAACACTTCACACTGATGCGTTGAAGGTTTCCTTTGATTTCTCCAGGCAATTATTCATTTACACTCACTTTTATGGTGCTTCAATTTGTGCGTACAAACACTCCAGACAGTGCGCACCCTACCATCTGAACCAGGATTTATGTGTTCCCTTCTGCAGGTGCTTACCAAAACAGACAAGTTGGTGATCGGGGTAGTGTGATCTCTTGATTTTTAATGTGATGCACATAACCAGGCATGGAAATTCACAGAGTAATTTTGGGCCCAGTCCCACACTCTCTCA
Source organism: Myanophis thanlyinensis (assembly GCA_017656035.1). Taxonomy (NCBI): domain Eukaryota; kingdom Metazoa; phylum Chordata; class Lepidosauria; order Squamata; family Homalopsidae; genus Myanophis; species Myanophis thanlyinensis. The sequence goes on from JAEANM010027865.1 coordinate 9,817, forward strand.
ACCCGGAAGCCAGAGATGATGATCTTTGCTTCAGCAGTTCAAGTCCTAGCACTGCGGTGGGGTGAGCTCCTGTCCCTCGCCTCAGCTTCTGCCCACCTAGCAGTTCGAAAGCATGCTTTATGCAACTAGATAAATAGGTACCACTTGGGTGGGGAAACGGGCTGGCATTTTATGCGGACAGTTAGAATCCTGCTAGCACTGAACATTCCCGGTTGCGATGATGCCGGTTTGTGAGGCGGCTTCGGTGGAAGGAGAGGGCTCTGGATGACAATGAAGGAAAGTTGCTTGTTTTTCTTTTTGGTGTGAAACTAGCTCTCCCTCTTGTGGTGCACCTTGGGAAACACATGTGCGTGAACCGAACATTTGCTAGTAAAGAAAGAGGCAGCCAACTGCAACTCTGCATGAGCATGGTAGTCTCCTGGCTAATGTAATTAATCAGCCACTTAATTAGTTTATTTTAATTTGTTTTAAAATTGTCATTTACTTTGTGTTTTTGAACGGCTGTACACTGCCCCAAGTCCTTCGGGAGAGGGGGCAGTATAAAAATCAAATAAATAAATAAATAAATAATAACATTAGACTTTTTTTTTCAAACTTATGCAAACTGATATTATTCCCATTCTCCAAGGTCTAAATTAACTCAAGATACCA
>JAEANM010027866.1:0-10467 GCA_017656035.1 Myanophis thanlyinensis
GCTTTTGCTGGCTGAGGGATTCTGGGAGTTGAAGTCCACAAGTCACAAAATGGCCAAGTTTGCCCACCCCTGCTATATAGTCTTTTAAGCCACTATGATGTATAAATTCAACTTCCAGTAGAAGGTTTCGACCCCATAGAATAAGATCTAACTATCTAAATCTGATGATTTCAAATGTAAATGGAACTAGGTACTTTCTGCCTCCTGGTGGTGATCCAAAGAAAATAATGCTATGAATGAAAAGGCTACACAGATTATTACTTTCTCTATTAGAGAAAATACCGTAGATAAATCCCTTGCCCTTGGACACAAGATGGGGGTGGAAAATCATGCATCGACTGTGTCTGGCTCCCCAGGCTGATTCCCAGTCAAGTCTCCCGGGACCTTCTTTCCCGTGCCCTATTTAAGCGGCTTCTTAAGCGGACGTGTAGGGCTTTTTTGCAAGTCGTAAGGCAGGTAGCCAACAATTCCGTATAAAAACGTATCCGTGGAATGCGCTCCTTATAAGAAACAACTCTTGTTATTGCGGAATGCTAAATTGCGATTTTAAAAGAGGCTGGTTAAAAAAAAACCAAGGCCTCCTGTTGACGTTCCGCTTCTTCTGCGACATTTCAGAAGGAGGGGGGTGGGGGCTCTCTCTTCTCTGCCTGCGAATTGTGTGGCCCAGTCTATGAAGAGCGGGCCTTCCCGGTAAAGGAGAAACTCAGCCTGCTTAGTTTGCGTGGATTTGTTGCCGGGGCGGGGCGCGGCGCCTACCCCGCACATGGAGGCGCCAATCAGCCGCTAGGAACCGAAAGTGTGTGGAGAAAAGCTGAAGCCGCCTCCTCTTGAAGCTAGAGCGGCCGAGCAACCATGGCGGCGTCGGCTGGGGCGGCCTCGGACTCCGTGTGGTGTTGCCTACGGTGGGCTTGGTGTGGAGAAGGCAGCTCCGGGCACATCCCTCTCAAGGAGATGCCGTCGGTGTTGCTGGACACGCAACAGATGGGTAAGGGCCGCCGCTCTCTCAGGATTGGCGCGCAGGAACAAACCCCCCTGGAAAGTGCGCCTTTAAAAGAAATACTAACACGCCCCGTTCGTTTATAAATCTACGTTGAGCTTTGCTATTAACGAAACGATATGTTTAAATTTCTGTTTCGGTAAAATTTCAAATTTGAAAAATTTGTAATTTCGCTATGCTTCTGTCCCCCCCCCCCCCCGTCAACGAAGGTATGTTTTGCGCTAGGACTTTTTTTTTTTTTTAGTAAAAAGTGGGTAGTATCTGTTTAATTTACTGTTTTAATAGATGGAGGATTGCATATTTCTTCACCACAGAGTTCAAAGTGTATTCTTTACCTATACCAAGAAAACTACAAATCTGTTAACATTTTTCCTATCCTAAAGTAATCATATTGATGCCCTCTGCTATAGCTAAAGTTGTTTATGAGTTAGCCTTAGAAATGTAAATAAACAAAATACTAATTAACTAAACTGATCTATATGATTAATGTGGAGGTAGCACCTATCTCCTTCCTCTTCCCCATTTAAATATATGGTTTTCACATGTTATTTAAGAACAGATTCAACATGAAACTGCCAATCTTTTAATCCCCTTAAGAGAAATCTGTGAAAGAGCAATACTTAGAAAATTGGCTATAGTTCTGATATTTGTTCCTTAAAATTGTAAAGCAGGCAGAAAATATGAACAGAAATTATGAGGTTGAAGTACATACAATTGGAGACAATTGGTGGGTAAAATAGGAACATGATGGATTTTCTGTCTTGTGGGCTCTTCCTCTTATTAACTGCTACATGAAATCACTCTGGAGCTCAACATTGGAGGTCAGGAGTCATCAGTATGCAGGTGATACACAGTTGTATACAGTATATCAAACTGGGCCAAACAGAAGATGCAGCTGAGCTGATATTCCATATCCAGAAATAGTGAGAGTCTGGATGAGGAAAAATAGACTGAGACTTAATTCCAGCAAGATTGAATGGTTTTGGATTTGGAGACCAATTGATACCAGATTATTTCATATTAGATTTTGGATAGGATTAAACACCTTTGTTCTGAACTATTTCATAATTTTGAATGTCGTCTTGAACTCACAGCTCCTGCTTAGAGCAGGTGGTAGCTGTGGACAAGCTTTTGCACATGTTCACCAGGTATTACTTCCATTACTGGAACAGAAGGTCCAATTCATTGCCTTGGTTACCCCAGACTATTGTCATGTATTGTTTACACGGGACTGACCTTGAAGACTACTCAGAAGATGCAGCTAGTCCAGTGTTTTATCTGGATAACACCACTATTTTGAGAGCTGCAAATGTTATTGTTGGGTTCTAAGTGTGATTTAAGGTGCTGATGGTCACTTTTAAGGTCCATATACCAGCAGTATCTGCCCATGTAAAGCAAAAGTATATTGAAACAAAAATGTTTTAAAGTCCTTTTCAGAAGGATTAGGATAGTTGGATAATTTTATTGTAGAATGTGCTAGCATCATTTTTTAATTAATTGCATTGATTCTTAGTTAAATTGTTCTTGTGTGCAAAATATTTTTTTTCAAATATATGTTTGATTTTAAATGCATATTGGAAACATATGCTTTTTCAAAGTTACATGCATTTTGTAGACAAATTACACAACCTATAGTCCAGTTAACATGTAATGAATTTCACTGGTGCTGAGAAGAATGGGGTTCATGTGGTTGCTTTCTTACTGCTTCTATTATACACTACTGGGGAGAAATTAGAGTTTTTGTGTCAAAAACACAAACAGCTGACTGATCAATGGGACATAGGAGAGGAGCCTGCTGATGTGCCTGCATACTCTCCTCCGTTGTCATGTGGGATATATGCATTGACAATGGAATGTGTGCTTTCAAAATAATATATTTATGTTTCCTTGGACAACTTGAAAAGTGGTTAAACCCTCCAACTCTGCATGCTCTTAGAGTGTCCCAATATTACTTCACTGAACATTCTGTAGAGTACTATAGGTTTTCTGTAAAAAAAAAAAAAATTGGCAGGTAGGACAATGTATAGGGGTGAAAAACAAATCATTTCCTTGACAATGAACTTCACTAAAATCAGTGTTAATTGAAATTCTTCAACATAGTTGAAAGTGTTTTCTGCTTGTTGATGCTTTATATTCTGCAGGAACAGATGTTGTCGTTGTAAAAAATGGACGACGAGTATGCGGTACAGGGGGTTGCTTAGCTAATGCTCCTTTGCATCAGAACAAGAGCTATTTTGAGTTTAAAATCCAGTCTACAGGTCAGTCAAAATCATCTTTTTTAAGAATCCATTTCATATTTTCAGATAGAATCAAAATCTCTGTAATGGCTGTACAGATAGACTGTCATTTGGAAATTCCGTTTTATATATATTTTATAAATACTATGAACAATGTTGTAACGAGTAAAGATTTCTAATCCTTACATAATTTAATAAGTAGAAACATAATGAAGGTATATCTTCATTCACTTATTGCTGTTTTTCAGTGATAATTCAGTTAGGAAAAGTTCAGCTATATAATTCCATATGTAAATTTCAGCTATTATAGTTAATAGCTTTCATTTATGAATGTTTTCTCACAGCAATGAAATACTAAGCTTCATTATTTTCATTGGAAGCAATTTAGAATTGTTTCTTTGGCAAACCCAGGAAAACTCTTGGACTTCTTTTTATCTAATGATTATGCCATTCCATTTTTTGCCTCTACTGTGATTTTAGGAATCTGGGGTGTTGGAGTTGCAACTCAGAAAGTCAACTTAAACCAAATTCCTTTTGGGAATGATGTAAATAGTCTAGTTCTGAGAAATGATGGAACTCTTTACTACAACAATGAAGAAAAGAACAGATTGCCTGCAAACAATCTGCCACAGGAGGGTGATGTTGTAGTGAGTTTAGATTTGTTTTTTTTCACTATCATTTGTACGAATCAAAATACCTGAAAAGAATGTGCCCTATTGCTGAAATCTCATACCAGCAATTGCTCTGTATCAAAACATATGTCTCTTTTATGTCTGTTTTGGTTAAAGTTACCATTAGCTTTATAAAAATTTAACATGCATGTCTTTGAAAAGCTGGCAACAGATTTATACTGAAACAGACATAGTTATACTGAAGTAACTCCCTTTTCACTGAAATATAATTCTAATAGAAGAGGCAAAATTGTAGAAAAATATTAGTTTAATATAACACAGCATTCACAAAAACATTTTAATAGCAGAGCTTAAACATTATAGACAGTACTTTATTTACAAACAGCTTACATTCAAGAAACTGTTCATATAAGTCCATTTTATTTGCAAATCCAAGTGTACATATAATCTCCTGATTTGGAGTTGCAGACAAGGTTTGTAAGCATAATCTCTCTATTGCTTAATGGGTATTATATAATGTGGATCGGGCACATTGTCTTTTATTTTGTTTCTAAATAAATATACCCTTCATATTGCATATTTCATCAATACTCATCAATAGATTAAAAATTTTCTACCAAATTATAGACTATTTTTGTGTGAAGTATCATTGTTAATGTTTAGTTTCTTAGGATAGGTTTTAAAATAGTAAAATTGTAAATTTTACTTGTATATTTTTGCTTAAAATTTTTGCTTGTAAATATTTTCTATATTTGCTAATATTCTAATCAATTTAAATATACAGGTAGTTCTTCCTCTGTTATACTCAGAAGTAGTGATATATGGATGATTTTGATTTTCCGTACAGGAATAAAGTTTCATTATCCTTGCTTCTGTTATGCTTTTTAAAATTCTATTTCCTCTTTTTTCCATTCTAAATTTGGATCCTGCTAAATTCTTTTTCTGTATTTTTTTTCAAATCAAGTATTTTAAAATTCAAGATATAACTGAGTTTTCAGAGTCCTTATAATTACACATTTCAAATTCCAGATGCAGCTCTGTTTGGAATTTTGACAGCATATTATGAATGCTGACAAAAAAAAATAGTAGGAAAACAGACAGATTTTCAAAGTAGGGAATTATAGTCACCTACTTTCTTTCCTTACCTAAGAGTGATTTAGCAGTTTACGTGAAGCAGTGTTATAAATCCAAAGTAGGGTTGAAGTTGTGATATTTTGCTTCAAGAGCATCTTTCTTAATGATAGTAGTGTGCAAGATTTTTCTATTTTTTCATCTTTCTTGAATGCTTAATCTTTGATATTGTAATAATTGTAATTTTACTGTTTTCTGAGACAAGTATTGCAGTGAATTGGCAGTGAATTCACTTCAATTGGCAGTGAATAATTTCATGTTGTGGGGAAAAGAGGAGGAAGGAGTATTATGTACATTTACTGGCCTGAGTTACTTATAAAGTAATAAAGATGATGGAATAAAAATGTAATAAATATCAGCCTAAAAATGTTCAGAATAAAATGTGTGTTCAATTAAAACGAAAAGGGGGATGAAAGTTGATATATAAAACTCACATCTGTCTTACAGGGAATTACATATGATCATGTAGAACTAAATGTTTATTTAAATGGAAAAAATATGCACTGTCCAGCCTCAGGAATCAGAGGAACCGTCTTCCCTGCAGTCTATGGTAAGGAGACATTCTCACAATCTATTTTAGTCAGTGAAATGTTACACATGACCTGGGTTCAGCTACTTACTCATCCATAAACTGAACTTGATAATTGGGCTATATTATCATCTTTACCTCTCTATTCCATGTTAACTGCTACCTCTATTGGATATCTCTTAGGTACCTATTAACATTTATGTATGTCACTTTTTTCAGCACAACAGCCTAAAAATGTAAAACATATAGCTATGTCACTGGCAATGTAGCAGAAAGTTCAGGGTTAGTAAACTGATTATTTATTATAGATTGCCAAATGACTCTATGGCTTAAAAGCTGAAAAAACCACATATAAAAGAATACAGCTGACCAATAGAACATAATAACAAACCAAAACCAAAACAGATCAGACCAAAATAAAAGGGGCTCCTGTCCCCAAGGCTTGTGGAAATAACCTGAATGACACAAAGGGTTGGGAAGCATGCAAGTCTCTGTACGGAGATCATTCCAGAAGGCAGGAATTGCAACATTTCTGCAATACATTTCATCCCATGAACACCCAATCAGGTCTGCAGTAATAAACAAAGATCATTTGAATGTGATATGTGTATCTTCTCTTTTTTTCCCCTTACAGTTGATGATAGTGCCATTTTGGATTGTCAGTTCAGTGACTTCTGTCATGCTCCTCCTGCAGGTTTTGAAAAGATACTCTTTGAACAGCAGATTTTCTGAAGGTTCCTACTGCAGATTTATCAACTAGCACTTTTTACAACCTATTCCTTCAAACTTCACATTATTCCCAGAATACCAATATTGTATTTGATCAGTCTATTTAATGTTTGGGAAAATATCAGTTTATCTGGAAACTATGTTGCTGGTTTAGATTTATCTACTGTTTGTGATATAATAATATTTGTATTTGATGTAAAAGGATACAGCTGACAGTATTTGGTGACTATGGACTCGAAGAATGCTGTATAACATACTATACAGTGAAATTGTATATGTTGTCACATTTCCATAAAATAGAGTCTAATAGTTATTCAATGTTTCTTCAATATATGTAGTAATTAGAAAATAATTTTGGGGATAACAACAATGAAAATATTGATACCTATTATCTTTTTTAAGCACTGGGGTTCTAATGTTTATTTCTCGGCATGTGTGTTAAAATTAGAATAAATTGCTGCCTTAAAAAACAGGCTGCTAATATATATCATACGAAAGCTGTCAGTGGAACAAAAAAACTAGTATTGAAAAGCCTGTTGCTTGTTGTGAGAAAGCTTTATTTTTTTAATTATTACATTTTGGGAGTTCTCCAAAAATATGAAATGTACAAACTGCTCTTTTGTTTGTTTTTATGGTTATTTTAAATTGCTTTTCTTGTGCACTGAGAATATATAAACAGCATTTCTGTACATCCAGAACAATGAAACCTGTTGTAAGGAAATTGCTATATCAGAATTACAAGCTTTTGTCTGTCCTTATGTTTTGTTGTGGGAGGTAGGGAGTGGAAATAACTTTCTGAGATTCTGTTGGTACATTTCGTATATTTAACTATACCATGGCAAATAAGTGAAAAAGTGATTTGCTCTATTTTGTTATATAGGCTTTATAGTCTTAAGAGATTTAAAGAATGCATTCTTCATAATGTTAGAAAAACTTCCCTATTATTATTCCTCAGGGAGGTGTCCATTTTCAGCCTTGTAGGAAATTCTTTTCCAACAGCTAGTTATAGATATACATATACAATTCAGTTTGTGCAATTGGCAAATATTTTGGAACTCCAAATTCCGCACTTTGAAAGATATGTATAAAAAGCTTAGTTTGCTACTATAAAGTCATGCATCTAACCCAATTTACTACAGTAACCAAAATTTCTGGGAAGTGTATCAACAAGGGATAAAATAGGTAATAGTAACAAACAGTATGTGTTTCTAGGTATATTTTAGTTACAGTTGCTCATTTGATCCTCTTAAAATTAAAAATAGAATATTCTAAAGTATGTGTAATGAACATCTCTTTTGGTTATGGGGCATTTGAAAAGATGAAAAAGGTATAGTTGAGAAAATAAATTTAAAATATTTTTAGAATTGAATTTGCTTTAAAATTCATTCCCAAATTTTAAATGTATGCCACCTTGGATAATTTTTATTTCATGCTCTTTTCCTAGTTCTCTTAAAAGCATCTGTTTGGCTACATCAGATAACATATTTTATTTACAATGTTATATATGAATCTAAATTCTGCCATTTTAATATTCTGGCCTCTAATCTTTTTGTTCAACCATGTTAACACTTGTGATCTTCAAACAGTACATAAATCTGAATGTGATCCTCAAAACAGGTCTCCCTCCACTGCATTACTAAATGTGTGATAACATGTTTTGGGATTTAACCTATTCCATATCTTCAGTATCATATTTATTGAATATTTTGTATATTATGTCAATATTAAAGTTTTAACAATCCACCCTTCACATTTTCTGAATGTAGGTTTTCAAAATAAATTGTTGCTTGTGTCTCTCTGTAATAAAATCAACTTTAAAAGTCTGCATAACTGCCTCAAAACCTTCAAATTAAAATCATGATCTAGTCAGTCACGTCTTGATAAAAATACATATAATTAGCTGTTAAATCAAGGAGCGCAGCAACCTAAAACTAAGGACAAATTTTCTGACAGAACAATTAATCAGCAGAACAACGTGCCTCCAGAAGTTGTGAATGATCCAACACTGCAAGTGACAACCATTTATCTGAAATGGTATAGGGTGAGCAGGGGGTTGGACTAGAAGACCCCCAAGGTCCCTTCCAACGCTATTATTCTATTAAATTGTTACATCTTTTTTCAATGAGCTTCCAGGATGTGGATTCCAGCATTTTGTTCTCATCAGACCTGTTAGAAAAATTTGGTTGTAATATTTGTATTCGTAAAACCAAAGTATAATCTCTTAATTGTCTCTAGATTTCGAATACAGCTACTTCATCATTATGAGTATTAGCTGCATTCTGTATCTCAACTAAAGAATTGAGACAAATTGAGAAACAATTTATCATTCTGAAAGAATGGATTCTGGGATGTTGTAGACCACATCATGTTAGCTCTAAACAGCCATTCCAGGAGCCATAAGTAGTCCTCAACGTGACCATAATGGAGCTCCAAAATTTCATTGTAAGTAGTGGAAATTGGAAGGCATCTAAGTGACTGACCAATATTACAACTTTTTTGGAGCAGTCATTAAAGGAACACCATGGTCCTTAAGCAAATCCATTCTTACAAGTATTTTTTGCCAAAAATTGGTTGAAAAGGCTGAAAACTCTCAAAAAAGTACATTGCGGTCATAGGACTGCAGAACACTGCAACTAGCCATAAAGATGAGCTGGTTGCCAAGTACCCAAAATGCAATCATGTAATCATGAGGAAGAGCACCTTTGGTATCCCAAAAGCCTAGGGGGAGGGAATCTGTTATAAGTTTAAACAATCACTAAATGGCTAATTGTTAAGGGAGGACTACCTGTACAATGATTTATCGGTTAACTACTGGTTTGTTTGGAGAGTCAGTCTGGTCTAGTGATTAAGTGCTGGCTTGTGAGTTCTAGTCCCACTTTAGGCAGGAAAGCCAGGTAGGTGATTTTGAACCAGTCACTCACTCTTAATTCACCTCACAGGGTTGTTGTGAGAAAAACAGGAGAGGAGTATTATAAAATAATAAAGGTGGGATATAAATAAAATCAAAGTAAATATTAGCCAGAAAACATCATTATTCTCTATCTCTGCTAGCTGCTCAAATATCTTCCTGTAAATAGAGTAGCTGCAGTTGACTGATAGGTATGATGATTTTCACAGTCCAGAAAGAGTCTGTTAGAGATTGTGAGAGCATGATTTTCAAGATAACTGAAAACTAAAAAAAAAAAAATCAGTTCCTGAACAGAGCCAATCTTTAATAAGTGTTATTAAGCTAAAAGAACAACAATCATAATCATAAAAATGTCTACATTTTCCTTCAAAGAACCTTATCCGCATCTTGGTACAGTTTTCTATGTCTCTTACTGCTGTCCCATGGTTGTCTGGATGGTGGCTATACAGATGAGGGAGCCTTATTTTTGTGTACAGTAGTTGAAAATCTGAAAAAAATTATACCAGATGGTGCTTTGCAGGACCACCTCTTCCCAGGTATCTCTACCCATCCCATCTTATTTGGCAGAATGAACTGGTCCCCTCAAGAATGTCATTTTAAAGGGCCCAGGAGCAGAGAGGTTTTTGTTAATCTACATGTCTTTTGAGACACATAGATTAGATTACCTTTGATTATTGGTTTGTAAGGGTCTTTTGCAAGACTTTGAATATGTCCCTGTATTTCTGGATTGGGGGTTTGGAAATAGACCCTGCAAGGTGATTAAGTTGATTGCTCTTTTTTTTCTTGGCAGATGATTATTACTTTTTCTGTTTTTAACTGTTGTTAGCCACCCATAGTCACTATGATGAGCTGGGCAGTTATATAAATTAAAATATATTTTAAACTGTTCGAACTGCAGCATTTTAAAATAATAATTTTATTCAGTGACAAATATCTCTTGGCAGGACTTTGAAAGTAATGTTAAATCATGCAAAGAAGAAAGAAAAATCACACTTTAAGGATGCTAATATTAGTCATTAAACAGACCCGCTTCTGATCAAACTCGGAGATTTGCTTTTTTCAACTTGTATCACATCTATCTCTTTTACAGTGGGGCAAAAAGTATTTAGTCAGCCATCAGTTGTGCAATTTCTCCCACTTAAAAAGATAAGAGAGGCCTGTGATTGGCATCATAGGTAGACTTCAACTATGAGAGACAAAATGAGAAAAAAAAATCCAGACAATCATATTGGCTGAGTTGGAATGAATTTATTTGCAAATTATGGTGGAAAATAAGTATTTGGTCACCTACAAACAAGCAAGAT
>JAEANM010027867.1:0-10467 GCA_017656035.1 Myanophis thanlyinensis
ATAGATAGATATTCCATTTCTAGCATTTTAAAAATTATCTACTACTCTGCACTGAACCCAAGTTTGGATGTAATTATTCTCCCACAACTTTGACTGGCAGACATTTTTGGAGTGATAGTATACATTGCATTAATTGAAGGACCTCTAAATGAAGAATAGAAAACTTCTTGTTATTTCTAGACAGCTAAACTCAGCAGTAAGTTCAATATCTACTTCATCTTTCCAAGTACTAAAGAAAATATTACTATAATACACCAGGTACAGATTAACAGAAGTTACTACTGATTTATAATTCAAACTGCAACATTAGCAGACTGATCAGTTAAAACAATGAGTTCTACAAAACTGTAATTGTCTTTTTAATATTTGTTAATTGAATCATTTGAATGCCAATTAATTATAGCTTCTTCCATATCAATAATTTAGTGAAGAATATAGATGACAAGTTTTAAGCACACAACTCTCTTGACTGTCTTAATCCAGATGTTCCTGAATATATTGTGACAAATGAATTTTGTCGGAAGCATTTTTTAATTGGATTACTTCTTCGAGAAGTTGGGTTTGCACTCCAAGAAGACCAGGATATCAGACACATGGCCCTAGCCATGCTCAAAAATCTGATGGCAAAACATTCCTTTGATGATCGATACAGAGACCCGGTATGAATATTTAACTTTTTGTCTTGACAGAATAGACCATTCAGTTGTCTGTACTGAACCATCTTTTTCAAATGTCTTTTCTGCAGGAGAAGCAGGCAAAAATAGCAAACTTGTATATGCCTCTTTATGGGATGCTTTTGGACAATATGCCAAGGATATATCTGAAAGATATGTTTTTATTCAGTATAAATACATCTAATCAGGTAGGTTCCATTAATGGGCAATAGTAATTTAAGTTTTCATGAAACTATATTGCTAACATTTTTTTAAATTATTCTAGACTAGATTAGTTCAGGTTAATTTATCAGTAAATAGAATATGATAAAAGCATATTAATTTAAAGTCACTTAAATTAAATATATTAAATATACTGCTGGATTTATTGTCTATGAAGGAAAAAAATCCATGGATTCAGACTAAAAGCATATCTAAAATAAATCCATTGCAATTAATTATTGGGAGAAAGAAAACCCGATTTGAACTTTTTATTACTTATAAACTTACTAGGTGGTCATAAACAGGTTAGTTTCATTTTCAGCCTCTCATCAGCAACTAAAGTTGTCTACTTTTTTGATTCACTAAAAACTGCTTTTCCTTAACTGGTATGTTAGGATTATCACCTTAAGGTTGGTTTAGAATTAATGATGATGAAGATAAAAAATATCATCATTAGGTTGAAAAAGACAAACACTGTATTTCTATGCTAATGTCAAAGCAGTGGTTATGTAATTATAAAATTAGCAATAAGTGACAGATTTTGAACATTGTTGTAATACTCACATTTGTTCTCTGGCTGTCATTGAAATCTAGGGATCTAGAGATGATCTGAGCACCACTGTAGGATTTCAGAGTCAGACAACAATGAAACATGCAAATTCAATAGATACTTCTTTCTCCAAAGATGTTCTTAATTCAATTGCAGGTATGAAAGCATTTATATAAAAATAATTGTTTTTATCTGTTTTAACTATTTCTATCTGTTTTCTTCTATTGCAAATTTCATTATTACCAATTGTTTACATGTAAATTATCTTCTAGTATTTCTTGCAGGGGTGTGATCTGATCTTAGAAGAACAGAGTAGGAAAGATAGATTAGTTTGATTCCACAAGATCCAAAGTCCTCTAATTTCTTGAGATGGAATATAATTTTTTAAAATGTTGTAACGAGAAAAGAGAACAAAAAGAAAAGAAATGTGATTTCCCTTGATCTAATGCAGCAGTTGTTCATCTATATATATTGTTCCTACAGCATTTTTATGATTTGATTTTATTGTCCTCTTATTACTTGTAAGAGGTGGTGGTATATCAGTGTTTTAGGTGTGCACACGGATATATGTGTGTGCAAAATCTAACCCAATTTATAGAATACAAATACAGACAATACTTAAAAGCAGATTGTGTTTCAAAAGTCTGTTGTAAGCTTGTTTTGTTTTCAAGTCCACCGAGCATAAAAGAACATGTGCAGTGCGTGGATGGTCGCATGGTAAAACTTGACAGCAATGATGGGGTATCTTCCAGAGTTGAAACAGTCCATTTTCTGCTTTCCTGAAGAAGTGGTTCAGTCAGTGATGGGTCGCAACCGGTTTAACAACCGGTCTGGTGTGTGCAAAAAATAGTTGTACTATGTGATTAAACTGAGCAAAAAAAGGAAAAAAAGATGGGGATATAGGACAGGATGAGGCGGGTGTGTAGGGCCAACTGATCGTCACAACTACCGGTTCAATAAAACCGGTGAGACCAGGCAGCAGCCCACCACTGGGTTCAATGGGCTTTAGATGGTGACAGGAGGAAATGTGGTGGAAGTTAGGAGAGGTTGAGAAAGGATTGGCTTCTGATGCCATGCATACCTGGATATGTACTGGACCCTGGACCTTTCCTGCCTTCTCCCTACTTTGGGATATAGATAGATTTATTTGTATCACAAAAGTTCACAAATTTCATTAGTAGAGTAATGTTTGTACTGTATACTGTACGGATGCATTTCAAGATGTAATACTAATTGCATACTCAATAAATGTTTCTACTTCTATGGCTTTTGGTCTATCATGTATGAGAATGTGTCTGAAACCATCTATAGCAAAATATGTATCATCACATTTGTTGTTACATGTGTCCTCTGTTTCACGCACTCAGCTCATAACCATTCCACATCTTCATTAACTGACCTGCAGCTTTTCTTAACAGTGTCTAGTCAATGTTACATACTGTTCTTTGGTTTTCATCCTGCTTAATTGTCATGTCCATAAGCATCATTTTAGCACATTCGTTGTGGCTTTTGTTTCCAGCTTTTTCATCAATAGTTATTCCTGCAGCAAACCGTGCTGACTCCAGAGGTTCCCTAGGAAGTCTTGACTCTAACCCAAGTACCAGTGAAAAGAACAGTGAAACAAATGAAGCCTGTGAGAAGGTATATATTTATATGAACTAGGAGAGTACAGTACTTCATATTTTAATGGGAAAACATGATTTGGAGCATGTGGAGCCATTCATGCAACACTTGATGGCAACTCTCTAATGCACCTGCCTCTGGTTCACATGGTGTTATAGTTGTTTTATTTTAAGGCAGGAGTAGAACTCATGGTAACCAGGTTTCTAGCCTGGTGCCTTAACCACCTGACCAAGCTGGTATATTAACCTGAATCACTAGACCAGTGGTGGCAAACCTTTTACTTACCAAGTGCCGAAAAGTACGTGTTTTGTGTGTGCCATCCACACTTGCGGGCAGCTCCTACATGTGTGCTACACATGCAACTGCATCATCTGCGCATGCATGCAACCTTGCACATGCAATGCATGCGTGCTATGCACAGGCACTCACGCACACATGAGCAATCGCGTGTGCATGTGCAAGAGAGCACCAAAGACCAGCTAGATTTCCTGCTGCAACTGCGCACACCCACAGCAGAGGCCTGAAGACCAGCTGGGTCTCTGCAATCACACATGCGTGCATGTGCAATCGCATGTGCATGCTCAGCTGGAAGTAAGTTGACTGACAGCTTGTGTGCCCAGCAAGATGGCTCTGCATGCTACCTGTGGCACCCGTGCCATAGGTTCGCCATCACGGCACTAGACCAAACTGGTATTTTAACCTTAACCACTAGACCAAACTGGTATAACCAAAGTGGTATATATAATATATTTTGGAGGTAAAATTGATTTATCGAGACTCTCCATATTTTCCCACCACAGATTGTAAGGCCATTGTCTCTGATTGGATCAGCTCTTCGTTTTGACAAATTAGATCAAGCAGAAACAAGAAGTCTCTTAATGTGTTTTCTTCATATTATGAAAACAGTTTCAGAAGGTAGGTGAACAGTAAAATGTGTTTGTGCCCACTTTCTTACTTTTCTGCTGAAGAGTATGTTCTCTTGGGAGAAATCTCTTAGTTGCTAGGTTTACAAGACAACAGAAAGTGAGTTAAAAGCAACAACATGCATTTTCTTTTCTCTAGTAGTGCTACTATTTTTCTCCCTATTTTGTCTTTCTCATTCTTCCTTCTGCAAAGCATATACTATAAAAAAGAACTCTTGTTAGATTTCAGACAAGTTGAAATATATTGTTTCCAAAGAGCTTTTGAAATAAAATACATCCAAGTATGAAAAATCAAGGTGATCTTTCAGTTCTTCAAAACAGGGAAGAATCTTAAAAGCCTGTCACAATCCTTTTTTACTTCTACATACACCTAATATAATGGCAATAATACTTAGACTTATATACTGCTCCATAGTGTTTTATAACACTCACATGGAGGTTTAAAATGTCAGCATATTAGCCCCAATAATCTGGCTCCTCATTTTACCAATCTGGGAAGGACAGAAGGCTGAGTCAATCTTGAGCTCCTTTGCGGATGAGCTCCTGGCTGTGGGCAGAATTTGCTGCAATGCTGCATTGACCCCTTTCTGAATCCCACTAGTAGAAAATATCACTTGGAAAATATGACAATAGTGATTACAATAGGCTTTGACTAAATGAGTTCTGACAGAGAAGGTTTTTTTAATTTATTTTTATTGCTTTTAAATACAAATCATAAAATTAATTATGCTAAACACCTTATCAAAGAAAAGAAGAATAGAAGATTTTTTTAAAAAGTGCAGAAATACAATGTAGGAAATATGTATCATGTATCATTTTAGCATAATTAGCATTTTAGCATAATTACAATTCTTTATATAGTTATCTAACACAATTATAATTCAAGTACACATATGTTTCTAAAACATTTATGTAACTATATAATCATGTTTAGCCTACTATAGTTTGTGTAAATTAGTTCTATATTTCATTACATTTATCCATTCAAAGTCTATATTTATAATCAATCCACTCACAGATAGTAGGTATAATCAGGTTTTCAACCCAATGAGTGAAAAGGGCCATACATTTATCTTTCCAATGCCACAATATCAGTCTTTGGGCCATAGTAAGGACACAGAAAATATATCCACTCTCCTGTTGTCTAGACAATATTGGAACCTCTAATTATTTATTCTATTCATTTCTTAACATCTGCCAATAGAATTGATTTAATCAACATCTATTAAAAACTAATAGGGTTTCATTTTAAAAGATTTAACAAGGTGGTTTTAGTATTTCAAAAGTTGAGAATGCTGATGGATCCATACAATGTTGATAACCAATCTTGTTCCTGTAAGTATTACCAGTGGGTTCCATCTGATGGCTTATATTCACTCCTAACACAGAGTATGATTAATTTGATGTAAGATAATACATTCATATGTTTTTGTTGTCTCTTCCTAGATACACTGATCTCCTACTGGCAGAGGGCACCATTTACAGAAATAGCAGATTTTTTCAGCATTTTAGAGTAAGCTCACTCTGAGGTTTGTTCCTCCAAGGCTGTTGTTGGTATTAATTAAAATAGAAGAATAATTATACATTTCAATCCCCATATTCTTAAGTCTTTCAAAAGAAATGCATGTCCCACCTAGCTTTATGCAGCTTTTCAATCTTTCTAATCTTCCATGATTTAAATTGTGAAATGTTAATGTTTTTTTCTTTACTTAGTTAGTAAAGAATAAAAGGGAGAAAAATCACAGTGTACAATCTAGAAGTATCATAGGTAATATTTCTTATCTTTAGTATATAGTAACTTGAATGAAAATAATGCTTTTCTTGTCATAGTCAAATAAGACCTAACTTTGCCAATTGGCCTGGGAGTACATTATTCTGGAAATGATTAATAGACTAAGATAAGACCCCTATCTCCCCTCCCCCATGCTGCTCCCTTCCACCCCATCTTTGTCAATTTTAAGTTACAGTAATGTTACTATCATTTAAATATTTTTATTGTGTTTAATGATGGGTAAATAAAGGGTGGTGTATAATTTTAATAAATAAAGAATAAAAGAAAAGAACTCATTAACATCACAGTCACTCTCTAACTTCATTGCAGGATGAACTATTGATATTTTACTGCTTAGAAAATGCAAGGTTTGAGTCACAGAAATACCTTGTGGGAAAAGAAATCTGCAGAAAATCAGTAACAGCTTCACTCAAGGGCATTCCAGATAGTGTCTTTAGCTTTACTATTATGAGTGAGCAGTTTTCATGCAATCACTTTTGGTATTATACAAAAACAATTTAACAAAACACACAATTGGAGTTTGGGAAGACATTTCTTTTCATTGCTGGGGAAATCTACAAACCATTTATAAAGCAAATATCTGTCTGCTAAATAGTGAAGTTTGTTTTTTGTGGGAAAAGGGTAGAAAGAACAGTTGCTGTACGAAACTAGCATGATTGTGGTTATTCACCTGAATGATTTTACTAATAGAATTCTCATCAGGATTGTACCAAAATCTAGCTGTGATGTTTTGTGAGAGAAGTAAATGCTGTGAAGGAAAACCATTTGAGATTATTCCATCTTTTTATCTTTTAGGGTTTGCCTTCAGAATTTCAGATACCTAGGAAAACGAAATATAGTAAGGTAATGTACCAAAGTATTTGAAGGATATGTGGAATTTAATGTATAAACTGCAAGAAACTTTAGTATGTGTGTGTATTGAATCTCATTGAGCATGAGTATGAATTACAATGAATCCTAGATCATAAAGTTCCAAAATAAATACTTTTTGTGAATTTTCACTAGGTGCCCATAAACTTTTCCATAACAACAGGCTGAAAGTATAAAACATAATTAACTTTAATGGAAGTTTACTGTAATGAGATAAAAAGTATGGATTGTGTGTGGAAATCCTACTATAAAGTTTTCATAAGAATTCTAAACTAGAAGACCTGTTTTCTGATAATAGAATATGATTCTGATATAAGTATGATTCAATGATAATAGAATACAAGACCTTTTTGATATTTTTTTCTGATATTTTATAGTAATAAATGATATTATTATGCAGTTTTATATTTCATTCTCTTTTATCAGGAAAATTGCTGCTGCAGTTAAATTTGCTCAAACCACCAGGAATAATGGAACAATGAAAGGCTCCAGTTCATCTTGTCAAACCTCTGGGCTTCTACCACAGTGGTAAGATTTAACAAAATAAATGGAGGGTTAATGCAAAACAACCATGATGGCCCAACAGAGGCTAAGTACATATACTGTTGTTGTATACCTTTGAGAATCTGGAAGGATTCAGCAGCAGGTAAATGCTAGTGATGATGTTGATAATATTATTAATAGGTACTTTCCCCCAAAATGTGAAAAAATGTATTTGTAAGTGTCCAAAATCAAAAGTAAAACTCGTGCTAGACTTTTTTATATATAAATAATTTTTTTTTTTAATTATAAAACAACATATCATTGTGTTTATATCATGGTATCTTTTGGTACATTGATTATATCACATAGTATTAATCATTTTCATACAGACATATTTATATTAGTCCTCTTCATTTCCAATATCATTCTTAATTCTATTTACACTGTTCACATTAAATATACGCTTCCCTTTTTGTTACATAAAATTCATCATTTCAAAATTGTGCCAATCTCTATTTTCCAATTCTCTATTCTTTTCTTAATTTCACCTTGTAAAATATTTTCCTTTGTTCTTA
The DNA here is from genome assembly GCA_017656035.1 of Myanophis thanlyinensis. Taxonomy (NCBI): domain Eukaryota; kingdom Metazoa; phylum Chordata; class Lepidosauria; order Squamata; family Homalopsidae; genus Myanophis; species Myanophis thanlyinensis. Next base: position 7,692 of record JAEANM010027867.1, read on the forward strand.
TCTTCTCTTAATTTTACCTTTTAAAATATTCTAATAATTATAGTAATGATGGTAATACACATTTTCCTATACTACTATAACTTTTAGTTATTTCATGTCACAAAGTATATTTCTATATTATTTTATGCTATTCTAATGCTTGTCATATCTGTCAATATAATATTTAATATATATTTACAAGATTTCTATACTGCCCTCTCTCTATCTATATATATATTCATATATAGTTCCCCTAACTTCTCTGCCTTTTTTTCTAATCTTTTATCTACACCTCTGCCACAATTGCTATCATTAGGAAAATTTCTTTCTAGCCATCATCTCTCATCTTCTTTAAGGTTCTTATTGTTCTTTTCTTAGCTTGCCTCCCCTTTCCCAATTTCCTCTTTAAGTTTCTGATTCTGTTACCATCTAAATTGTTTACTTTGGACTTTCCTCTCCCCCCTGTCCTTTACCTGTATTTTAATTTCAAAATGTCTGCTTTTTTTCCTTTCTCTTTTCCTCGTGAGACTACCTAAGCATATGTCCCCTCCTTGGCTCCTTTCCAAATGCTATTTCTTTGTTTGATTTCTTCCCTTTTTTTGGTATTGTGCATCTTATATTCTTTTGCACCTTTTTTGGATCTCCCTTTCAGCTTTTACAACACTATTTTTATTCGTTTCCACCTCTTCTTGGATATCTTATAATTTCCACGTTTTTGTCCATAATCACCAACCTATTTTTTAAGTCATTACATTCTATTTTCATAATTTTCCTTGTTTCCCATATTGACAACACCAACTCCTTCCAGCTGTCCATTTCTTCCTAGTGGAGCATTTTGCAAACTCTCTCTTCTATCACTATTCATGTATAATCCAGTTCCATGTATCTACATAGTTCCAATATTAGATCCAATCTTCTGTTTCAAAAGCACAATTCTCACACTTTTAAATTGTGCTTTTTATTTCTTCCATCCAGTTAAAAAACAGGTAGTTATTTCTTTCTCTTTTTTTTCTTTCTCCGGCTCTTAAGTTCCTCTTAATAATTCAATTTGCTATTATAGTCCTGTAAAGTTCAAGTTTTTACTTCCACTTTATTTAGATGCAATGTTTTCCTCCAATCGGCATATGGCACTGTAGAATCAGGTTTCCAATAACAATCAGTTTTTAAACAATTCTGTACTTATTTGTTTTAAAATTTCCAAATGTATAAATTCTTTTAAATCCATCATCCTGGCATCTTTAAAAAATGCCTATTCACAAACAAAACGTCTTTCAGACTAAAACTCCAATTTTCTGCCTTTAAAAATTATTTGATGCCTTCCGTTTTTGATTCTCCTTTCCGTTTCAGCTTTCAATTTTTTTCCCCTCTCCTGAGTCCTTTCGCTGCTGGATTCCAAATATTATTAAGTAGTTTCAGGAAGCTTTGCTTAAGGATAGTCTTTTGGAGTGAAAATCAATAAAAATCTTCTCACCCAGTTCTATTGACTTAGCTCCTACACCAGTCTTAGATGTTCCAGGCTGGTTGTCACAGCTCCTTGGCAACCATTTCTTACCATTTCTTTGTCCTGCTGTGGCTTCAGAGGACTTTCAGCCCAGGAATCCTCTGGGAGAGTTGCGAACTCTTCCTGACCACTCCGGGCGCCCCTCGTCACTTCACCACTCCCGGCTCCCTACAGAGCCCACAAGCAGGGGGAGACAAGCGTGAAGACAGAGGGACCCGTTTTCATGACTGGAATCGACCATAACATCAACTGGACATGTGCTAGACTTTTTTGATACGTTGAAATCAGATGTCGGAAAGTGCTGAGCTTTTTGATTCAGTTGTGTTTGTACTAGGATATTTGGTTCTTAGAAAACTAGTTTGTTCAGTGACAGTTAATGTAAAAACAACAGTTGCCAATATAAATAACCTTCTTGTGTCCTGGCATATGGATACATTCAAAGCAGCAGGAGGAAAAATAATGCATTGCTTTGCTCTGCAATTCAAAATAAACCCTGATTTCATATTATGGCTAGACGGGGGGAGGGCGGGGGGAGGGGGGCAAGAGGGCAGAAGGAAGCTTTCCATAATGACACATTCTAATTGCTTCATCTAATCATCAGTATCAAGTGTCACTGTAACAAAAACATAGCAGCTTCAGTGTGTAAAATTTCCACCATTACTTCATTGTAAAAAAAAATCACTAGAATAAGCTCTTAAAGCATTATGGCCAATCCATCTTATAAGAACATGAGAGATTCTTACTTTAAAAATCTATAAGGTTAAATATTAATGGCCCAATTGTATTTTTATTAAGATGTTAAAATATATATACCAAAAATATAACACTTTGCATTTTATTTGTAAACATGCCAAGCAATTTTCTTCAATGTGACTTCAAGGTTTTCACCAAAATAGATCTTTTTTAAAAGCCCATGTTGAAATTTCTAATTGGACTCCATGGTGCCAAATACCTCTTTTAAAAATTTACCTTTCTAGATAGCTTATGCCTTTCTAGATAGCTTATGCCTTCTACATAACTATGAATCACAGAATACCAGACTATCATTTCAGCATTGCCATTGGGTTTAATTGAAAAGTGTGCCAGCGTACAAGGAATTTTTTTATTACCCTAAGATACTATGAGTTAGCTTTCTACTGCTCAAAAGGATCCCTTGGTATTATTTACAAGACTTTTGGTAAGCATACCACTGACTTGGTAGAACTTTGTACCACTAACATGTGGACAATTTCTATCTTATTTTACTTTTATTTATTTTATTTTCAAAATTGATATACCGCCCCCTCTCCCAAGGGA
>JAEANM010027868.1:0-10467 GCA_017656035.1 Myanophis thanlyinensis
CACACACACACATATATATATATGTGATATATGATATATATATATCATTAATAGTTTGCATCACCCACAAATAGGTTCCATTAGACCTGCAAATTACAAAGCCTATGATAAGGAACTGAACATTTCTCTCCTTCAACTATGACAGAGAGAATCTGAATGCAATTTAGGGGTTAAGAAGATTTGCCTGAAGTTGTTTATTGTAGTACAATTTTGCCAACAGGTAGACCAGTTGTATGAGTAGAAGAAACAAACAAACAAAAAAGGATATACATTACATGTACATGCATACAACACACAGAGACACACACACACCCCTGTCTGCAGATATCCATAATCTGACAAGTAACTGCCATAAAAAGAATTAGGATTTGTCAGATAATAATGAATGAATTTGTTGCACAATACATAAGGTAACTTTCATTTTCTACTTCATGGAGCACATTAAATGCTGAATTATTTCTTGCAGGTTAGTTCACACCAACCATATTTATTTATTGGTTGATTGACTATCAAAACTAAGCTAAGGTATTTACTTAATCATATTTTTCAGATGTTTAAGGAACATTTATTTATAAGCTTGACAAAATTTCTAACTTCAACTTCATAATTCTAGCATGCTTATTTAATGGCCTAGTTTGGTTATGTTCCTTCCCAAATTATTTCATAAACATGGATCCAGAGTATCTCCTTCATTTCTTGTCTACTGGAATTAACAATTGATTTTACGTTCTTCTTCTTCTTCTTTTGGCTATTACTGTAAGGGTCACCACAGTGCATTATCTGTTTCCACCTAACAACCCGGGCCTCAACCGATCTGGTGTAGAATTCACACTAATGAGTCACACACTTAAATTTGGCAAGTTTTGTCACAGAAATCATTGGCTTGCAATCCCTGTGGGTAGATTTAACAACTGAATTTATATAAACTCCCAAATTCATAAGGTCATATAATTTTGCCAATTTCCTATTTATATTCTTACAATGATGGTCCTACATATTAAACATCTTAAAAGATTTGTTTAATGTTTGATTTTACATTCTTCTTCTTTCGGCTATTACCGTAAGGGGTCACCACAGCGCATCATCTATTTCCACCTAACAACCTGGGCCTCGACTGATCTGGTGTGGAATTCACACTGATGAGTCGCACACTTAAATTTTGCAAGTTTTTATGCTGGATGCCCTTCCTGATGCAACCCTCCCTATTTATCCAGGCTTGGGACCAGCACAGAAATATATATAATAGGAATATTTTGGGGTTTCATTTTGTTGCAGTTTGGAATTCTGTTGTTATTAAAGTAAAATAAACATCTTTCTTTTAATTTGTGATGTAGTTTTATTGTTCATAACACCCCACAAGACTAATACAGTATGATGGAATATTTTATATTCTGCAAGTGCCCTATAATGCAATTGAACATATAATTTCTCAGAAATTAGTTTCACTGAATTCAGTAAGCAGATACATATTTTCATCCAATATATTTTGAACTTCCTCATTAACAGTGAATATTTAATCTGGTTATGTAAAAATCTTACATGAATTGCTAGTTTGTAAAATGTGGTAGTAGATAAAGTGCTGACATGAATTTAAATCTCTATTTCCTGGTATAAGTATGTAGTTTTGAGACATTTACTTATTACACTTTTAGAATAGATCCAAATTTACACATCATACTAAATTGTAATAAGGTTCACTTTGATTTTATGAAGTGTGAACACCTACTTCTGGGTTATTTATGTTTTAACTAGGCTACTATAGCTTCTTTAGCAAATAATGTTTAAAATCTGTCTTAACTATGTATGTCTTTAGCCAGTCAAAGTTCAGTGGCTTCTTTTCCAAAAGGTAGCCATTGGCTGCAACCTTAGATGTTCATATATCATGCCATCATTTTGTTCTACACCAGAAAAATATTTATTTAATTTTCCCACATGCAAAGCAGTGGTGGAATTAATTTTTTTTTTACTACCAGTTCTGTGGGCATGGCTTATTGGGCATGGCTGAGGTGTTTCTCTAAACAAGGCAATAAAGATTAGGCTAGAAACAACACCAGAATGTTTTTTTTCCTGCCTTCCTTACAGGATTAAAGTGGGAAGTGGAAAAAAACAAAAGATTTCTTCTAACCACCTGTTCTCTGAACTGCCTAGAAAAATTATTACTGCTTCTAGTAAACCTGCTAGAACCTGCTGAATTTCACCTCTGATGCAAAAGTAGAGTTCCACAAGATTAAAAAAAAAATTTAAGAAATAATTAGTATGCCAGAATAATCTACTTCTATTTACTTTTAATTGATCAGATGGTAGAAATTATTCTTTCTGAAGCAGAAGAACTAAGTATTCTAAACAGTATCATTATTAATACTATTTCAATATGTACAGTATATGCAATTTTTTTATTTTAAACTCGAAAGTCTTGATTAGATGCTACCCTAGTTTTATTTATTTATGCTGTCCTAGTCAAATGTATTTCTATGACCAGAATGGTTTAGGATCTTTTTTCTGGAAAAAAATACTTTTTTTTTGTTTTGTTCTTGCTGGAGATTTGTGCTTAGTGTACAGTAATGTACTTAGAAATGTATAGTGAATAGCCCACTACTGAACAAAATTTTGGTGGCATTCAATATTTGGTAGTTATGGAACAATATTCGTGATGAGGACAGGTTCTTCTACACATGTTCTTCTTCTATACATACCTAGCACAATCATCTTCCTTCCAGTTTGCTGAATAGCTGTAGTGTCAGTTGGAACTGGGTACAAAGCGTCTTTTGAAATTCTCAATCAAATTTTGGGAAGCATTTGCGCAACCTGTTCTTCATATTATGATTATTATGATTGTGTAACATTTTGGATTTCAAAGCACATAGGAGTTTGAACATCACATTTTACTGGAATTCCTTGAAACAACTGCGTCCTTTTCTGTACATGCTCAAAACAATTGTAATCTGATGTTCATGTTTGAGCCCTCACATACCCTGAAGCATATTTTGCCTTCAAATCTAAAGCATTAGCCCATCAAGCAGGTTGATATATATAACAAAAAATTGCAGGCATTTTTTTTTCTAATCACACACACTCCATCTCACCTTATATTTGTATCTTGCTAAGGCAGTGTGCTACTGTGTCAAGGTTTGTCAGTATAATAGTGGTGCAATTTTCACCAAAATCACTGTACTCACAAAATAGTTAGTCTTGAATTGTTTTACAACAATCCCTTTTTCTTTAGACATAAATCAGAAACAGGAATTGCACTGAGCATAATCTCCTTTTGCAGAAACCCAGGTGTATTTAAAAAAAAATCTTTTTGTTTTCTTCTACATGCTGGACAAAAATCCCAGAGTGCTGCTAATTCCTCAAGAATAGAATATGGATATAAAAGTCAATCAAATTCCAACCAAGCACTAGGGACATTTCTCATTTGTTGGAAATACAAAATGACAAAGAAAGCAAACAGTCATATGTGTCTGTTATCTTGTAAAAAATAATTGGCTCATTAATCCTGCCTATACAAATGTAATTATATCACGAAGGCTAAATATAAGAGTTTTCTTCTTAGTGTATTCATGTTAAGTACAGCTTTGCAGGCATTCTGCATTAGAAAATAATCAGTAATAGTATAGACACCTTGGGAAGCTCCACTGGAAACAGTGTGCTTCAATAACCTTCTAAAAGGATTGCAGACCAGCTGTCTGCAAGGAATATAAATCCTTCCATTCCCCATTATCCTGTCAAAGTCAAACAAGCTGCTTAAATGAGAAGCAAAACATCTTCAAAAGAAAAAAAAGAAGCCCCGTTTCCTTCTGAAAAAAGCAGCTTTGGGACAACCATGACCTGGATGACTGAGCATCTCTACAGACCAGGGGAAATATCGAACAAGTAACACTTTTTATGGATTGGCCCCTTCTCATCAGTATAACATATGGTGGATAATAAGATTCCTGACTTTTTAATATTTACAGTTCCTGTAAAAATGGAACATTATGTTTCAAATACAAAAAAAATTAAAATATAGACTTCTTGTATTTTACAACTATAAACAAAATTAAATAAAATACAGATTAAATAATGATTAGCAAAGCCATGCAACAGAAAGTATATCTGATTCAACTGACAAATGCTGTGATCCAAAAATTGAAGCTGCTTTGTTATGCTGATGTGATATAAACCTACTTCTAAACTGAATGAGTGATTATTTTCAGATAGTTCAGAAACATTAAACATTATTGTTATATGATGAGTTGTATATCATCATCATAAATATTACTATATACCGTACTTGCTTGTATTTGCATCCTATTCTGAAAACATCACTGAGCAAATTAAACATACCAATAAATCAGTTGCTGTTTTAAAAAATAGAAATAAAACTGAACCATATGTTACATTAAATTCTTTAATTTGCATTTTAGATCCATTTCTTAGGTAATCATAGACCCACCATCTGCCAGTTTAGATCCCTTGCATAAAACCCCTGCCAAAAAGATGGTCCATATGCTTGCACATATAAATAAGTCTGGGGTCCAATCTTTTGCGTGCCCTTGAAAGGATCTCATGTATAAAGAAACTTAGAGCTACTACTGCACAGTAGATAATAGGAACCTGGCAAATACTACCATGATACAATTTAAATTCAGCAAACAAAAATGGTAAGGTCCAATTCAGATTTGACCTTCAAGATGTTAAGGCAAAAAAAAAAAATCATTACAAGATGTGCTAAAAGAATAATGTACATGTTGTAATAGAAAGAATCAGAATAAATTCAGGTTCTTCTTGGTTTTTCTTTAGAAAACAACAAAAATGGCAGGACTTTTAATCCGCAAAGTCTCATCCAACTAACAGAAGAAATAATCTCGCTTATCCTCTTGAGGTTCTTCTTTTCTTTGACTTGACTTGCTAAATTAACACCTTTCTTACACCTCATTCAAGATTAGGAGATGGATTATTTCTTTCTAATTAGCTGATAGAGCACCAAATATATTCAGAAAGATGACTAAATTTGTTTAACTGTCCAGTAATCTGGCTAAAGAAATATCTTCATTATATGAATAGATCTCTTATACCACATGCTGATATTTTTGCTATCCTTTTGCTGTCCTTTATGGGCAGGAGGAGTCTTGTGTGCAACTTCAGTGGTTGAAACTGAAGTTCATTTGCAGGACAGCCTCATGAATTTAATAGTTACTTTTACATAATTAAATAAAAAATATTCTACAAATGCATCAATTTAATTTATAATATGGTAAATGTTGATAAATATAACTCATACAAATAGAATTTCTTTTGGGTACTCCATAATTGAATTTTTTTTTAGCGAAATATGAAAAAAATATTTCTGGGTGCAAACTTATATCCTTTCCTGGAAGAAGGGCCATTGAATTCATTGCTGCTTTTGAACAGAAACAATCTGTATATTTTTACTTAATTTCTCCTGAAATTAATAAATCAGGTCAGAAGAGACTTGAATTATATTACATTACTAGGTATTCCAAAGTATTGGCATTTAGTGTTCTATTCATTCTTCCTTTCTAATTATTCTTAAAATATGAAAACCATTTTTATAATTGTTCATTCTTTCTCTCTTCTTACCCTCTCAACGTGGATCTAAATTCATGTAATCGTTTTGCAGATAGAAAGTGAGTTCACAAATGACATCATGTTTTTTGCTTTGCTCCAGGTTATTTTGATGGATACAAATAGAACATGTGTTCTGAATAAAGTAGAAGACAACAAAATTGAATTTAGTTATTTAGTTTTGTTCAGGTTTTTTATAGCATTATGTTATAAAACAGCAGATGTACTGTTACCTGGAACACATGTTCCATTTATGGGCAAATTCTGTTGCAAAGTAACCTTTAGGGAGTGATAATAAATTGTATAGCCTTTACATCATTGTTTTCCTACCTCTACAGGTTCTGCCATAGATATAAATAATGTTTATGGGAAATTTTAGTTTTATTGCCTGAATGTGGTAGCTCATAGCTTTTACTAAAAGAATAAATTAAGTTAAAGTGGAATGACATGGAAGGAAGGAAGGAAGGAAGGAAGGATGATTTTTAAGGCTGTCTGCAGAGTTACAAAATTTCAGATTTTCTCACTTCAATTTCATCACTGATATAGGAAATTCAATATTGTTTCCAATTTTGCCAACAGATTATAAACATATAAATGCAGGAATATTTTTCTAAATGAGAGATTTAAAATTAAGCATCTGACCCATTTTAATTATTATAACCTTCTTTATTATAGGCATGCTTTATTTTTGCTTTAAAACATGCAAATGGTACATTATGAAATGAGTTTATTATATATAACCAGAAGTGGTCAAATATAAATATAGTTCAAATTTATTGTTACCCTCACCATCTTCCTCTTCATCATTATCAATGTTGAAGACACCAAGAAAAATTTAGATAACTAGGAAATGAAAATCAAAGTTTAATTAATTAGGAACAGAAGATCTAGGTGGAGGTCACAACACACACACACGCACACACACACCAGTCATCTTAACTAGTTTATAAATTAAACCAGTACATTAATAGATAAAAATATCCCAAAATATTCTACACCAGTAAATGATTGTTACTCTTCCATTCAACATTCTATTGTATCAAAACAATGTATTCAGCTTATGTAAGCATTTCCACTTATGGTTGGTCAAAATAATCTGTTATTTACCACCAGTGAACTACAATTGTATCTTATCCAAGATTCACCTGCCAAGATATTAAGGCACAGAGCACTCTGTGTCCCAATTACTGAAAATCACAATCAGTTTGTCAGTCTTGGTTATCATTGTCAAATGGGGCTAAAAGAGCAAAATGGATCCATGATGCTGTCTGTAAATCATCATTACTAGAAAGGGGATGTTCCCTCAAGTGTATACAGTTCTGTTTCTTTAAGTCACTGTATTTACCAGCCATCATAAATTCTGCCTTCACTGGATTTATATGTTTTTCTTAACCAAACTTACAAAAGCATCCCATCATTTTCTGAAGCAGACTTTTCCTATCTAGCACTCTTTAAACATGTTAAGTTTTAACTTGTATGCTGATAGAGATTTCTGAGACTTATTGAACATCAGTAGCTAACTTGATCATCAATAACTAATACATCACCCACCAAGAAATATTGTTTAATTTTAATCTTATCTAGAAATTTTGCTAGGAAAATATTGTTGAACTCTTTGACCTAACTTTTGTTATTTAGTAAACTTGTAATAAAAGTAGTAACCTTTTTCATTTGATACTATCATAATGTAGGGTTCGCTGGGTAGCACATTTTAAAGAGAATATAAATCCTACTGTCATATGAAAATTGCCATGATGGACATTCATGAAAATTCATTTACCAGACTGTAAATTATACTATTGAGATAAATATCCAGTTTAGTTATGTTGAAGTGGTCATAACCTGAATGTCAATTTTTTTCAGTGCTGTTGTAACTTCAAATATTCATTAATTTAACTGTTTTAAGTTGAAGACTACCTGTACTTCTATCTTCTCCACTTGGAAGGACATCACTAATATTTTAAAGGTCACTCATAACAGTAATGGGTAGTATGGGATTCCAACCCAGTGTAAGAGATTGTCCATTCAGTCTTCTTCCAGGGAGCATGCCCGCCCTCATATCTTAATTCTTTTTTCATTACATTGATTTGTCTTCTAACAGTGTAGGAAATTAAAAACAACAGATGATGATGATGATGATGATGATAATAATAATAATAATATAAGCAAACATATTTTGTACTGGAGGCAACTTCTAAGAACCAAAATCAACCAGAAAGAAGTAAAACAAAATTAAGAATAGTATAATAAAGTCTTCTGAAAGTTGGGTAGGATTGGGGTCATGTGAATCTCAGAGGGAATGCTGTTTCATAAGAAGACAGACCAACAGAAAAGACATGTTTATGATAGTGGAGAATATCTGTAGCTTGAGTGCAAGATGAGGATGGAGATTCATTCTCCAAACTTGTGGGTTGGTTTTCAAACAATTCATTACCAGGCTAGGTAACATCTTCAGTGGAGTTTAGAGGATGTTAGCATTCTTCTGCTTATAAGGGCTATGTGTGGTTGGTAGGTCTTATGATGGGGAGGTTATATCAGATGAGGAGCAGGTCATGTGGGGGGTCTTATGACAGTCAGATGTGATCGGTCTTGTGAAAGGGGGGTCATTGTGAGGTAAAGAGAAGACATGTCTTCTGGGTCTCACCAGATGATAACTGTTTAAGTTATAGGCACGGTCACACTGTCAGATCTTATCCCAGCAACACAACTATTTGTAGAGAGTGAGCTTTCTGAAAGCCTTCTAACATTATCCCAGAAATTTTTCCCTCTTGTTATTTTTCATGGACTTTTTTTTCCCATCATAAACAGGGAGCAAACTGAGGTAAGTTGATACCATTGCTGCAAGATCTTTCACGGAATACATCTGTTCTACAGAGAAGTAACAAATTACATGTCTGGAATAAAAGCAGTGTTAAGAAAGGTGTCTAGGGAAGTATATGATGCTATCTGAATATTATGCATATGTAAACCTAATAAGAAAAGGTATATCGGCAGGCACTGTGTGCTTTCTGGCACTGATGCATAGGCCAGAATAGGGTAGTGTAGCATAATTTCCAGTAATATTATTTTCCAATTTAAATTTTAAAAAATGAAATTCAATCAAAGGAAGCAAAAGCAGATGAACCAGTCATGTTTGTGACAAGCCATCCAATCCAGCTCTGTCCAAGTAACCCAGATTAAGATGGGTTAATCTATTCTCTATATTATAGACTCCTGTTAGGAATTCTGCCCAGCTAAAAAAAGAAATAGCCAGGTGTTCCCTGACACTTCCATTCAGAGCCTTTTTGGGGTTTTTGAGTGCATTTCAAGGAATTTACGAAGAACAAAAATTGAACGCCATCAATATTAATGATCTAAACTGGGAAGATTGCTTTTAGTGTGCAAATTAATTACCCTACTCACAGGGGTTTTTGTATTCATTTTAATGAAATAACTATTTATTTCGCCGAGTCCTGAGCTTTTCTGTTGCTAATAAGTTACATTTACATGATAAATACATGAAACTGAAATAGATGACTAAATTAATTGAGAAACGAGAGGGGTGGGGGTAAGCCTTTAAAAACACAGTGTTTATAAGCAAAAGAGTCGGATTAATGGATTAGTTTTGGGGTAAGCATCTGTGATTATTATTATTTTTCATGAATGCCAAATGGAATTTAATAAGTCTTGAGCCTTGCCTTCAGTACCAGTATTTCCATAGTTAATGTTTTTAAACTGAAGAGTGTTAATTTTAAAAGCCTCACTTATTTTGCTCTGGCAATCGATTCCACAATTGATTAGATTACTTGCTTGTTCTCTTCTTATCCTCTTTCTTCTTCCATAGCAGTCTATGTCTGTATATATGACTGATATATAGGGTTGTTTCGTATTTAAAAAGGACCCCACCAAACCTATATCTGAGGGTGCATGGAGTATCTCTGTCCTTAAATCCCTTTATTCACATTTCATGATAAGCACTAACCAGAGATAGGGAAGGAGAGAGAAAATGCTTTGGGAATTAATTTCCAGTGTTCCTTTTAGCATCTATATGTTTTGAAAACTTTATTTACTGTGGCAATGCTTTGAAGGGCTGCAAATTCAACAGAGGGGAGATTTGAAACACATTCCAGCTCGTTTTTTGATAAGGGTTCAGCCAAACAGCACATCCTTCTCAGCTTCCCCCTTCCTGTCCTCCCAATTCAGCCACCAGAGGCATCTCCAGTTTCCTTTGATTTGAAATGATCAATTGCAGCTGTGGCAGCCAGGCAGGGGGCCTCAGGCACAGTCCAAACAACTATGTCTCCCAATGCGCTAGGATTTACATTTCAATTGCTGCCACATTTTTAAAAAGATAATTATAACCTTTTTATATTAATATATTTTTTCTCCATGGCTGCTCCGATATTTTAGCAACATAAATATTAATTTAGTACATCAGGAAGAACACAAGCTTTCTTCAAGGGAAATGGCTTGAATAAAAATCTGTTATTTAAAAAGAAAAGCTCACATCCAGATGGCATCAAACATGCTACCAGAATCTCAGAGCAACATCCACATTAAAAAGCTTCCCCCCCCCTTCAAAGTCTAATTCTACTTTTTCTGGGATTAGTAGTTTGGAAAATGAATTGCAGATCCAATACAGCATGTCAGCTATGTTGCTGGTGATTACAATAATGCCATTTATCAGGGTAAGGAAGGACTGCCTTGAACCTAACACTACATCGTTAAGAGCACATACAGTATTGAAATCAATAGAGTGTGTGTGTGTGTGTAGACAAATAAATATATTATAGCAAAATATAACAAAGAATGGGGCATTTGCATTTAATGTTGAAGTTTAAAAATGGAAATAATTATTCAATAGTTATTGAATAATCAGAAATATATGGTGTCTGTCTGTCTGTCTGTCTGTCTGTATGT